>CANXYC012311570.1:0-11305 GCA_948193065.1 Aleurites moluccanus
TTTTAAATACTTTTATCCCTAAATATCATCTCTTCTTTTTATATATATATATATATTTTTTTCTTATTTTTTTATTTAATTAAAATTAGAATATTAAAAAATATATATGAATAATTTTATATATAATATTTATACATTATATTTTTATTTATTTATTTTTTATATATTTTAATTTAAAATCAAAATAAATTACTTTTTATTTAATTAAATAAGTAATTTTTAAAAGTAATTTATTTTTATTTTAAATTAAAATATACAATAAATCAATAAATAAAATTATGTATAAATATTTTACACATAAAATTATTCACATGTATTTTTAAATATTCTAATTTTAATTATTAAATGAAAAGTAAGAAAATATATAAAAAAAAAAGAGAAATTAACGATATTTTAATTAAATATATAAAAATAATTTTTAAATTTTATAAAAATAAGAAAATAAATTAAATAATTAAAAAATAATTTTATTTATTTTAATTTTAGAAACATAAATAGTTAAATAAAAATTAATTATTTTAATTAATAAAAAATAATTTTAAATTAAAAATGATATTTATTTTAATTTTAATTAAATTAAATAATTAATTTTTATTTAGTTATTAATTTATTTTATTTTTTTATATATTTAATTTAAAAAAATATTTTTTTGTAAATAAATAAAATTTTAGGAACTAAATTGTAATTTGCGAATTACTTTTTAATCCTTGTGGGGCTCAAGAACAGAAGTCAACGGTCAAAAGAGTCGAAATTATAGGTTTTAATAACGTTAGGATCAAAATTGTATCTCGAAAAATATTAAGAGTCAATGTGGTTATAGGACTAAACGGCAGGATCAAAATTGTACCTTATCCCTAAAATAATTTCTAGAAAGAGGATATAGAAAGCCACCTACCACCAGCTCCTCGGGGACCTAACCACAGGTAATTGTCATGATAGCCACTTGATTCTCGCTGGCCATTAGTATGAGATTCAGATGAAGAACTACTCTGTTCACTGTATGTTCCAGAAACAGCTTTGTTTTTCGAAGACTTCCTTGAACCCGCAGAGCTTTCTGTATGAGAAACATTACTTTGACTAGCCTTCCCTGCAGAAGGGAATCATGGAGGCCATTAATATGAGTATGATCAATTGCATTCCAGTAGCAACATGGAGGTAAAATTAACCTGAGACTGATAGATATATTAACATAATGCTTTCTGGGGGCAGCTCTGCACAAATTGTTGCCATAACCTGATCACAAATGATGTGGTAAAGAATTAAACTTAACGATTCTAAATCCATAACAAAAAGGGGCATTTATAAATGCACAAGGAATGAATATTAAAATGCTCATGACTAGCATTAGAATTATTTTCTGATTCTCAATGAGCCTGTATTCTGTTGTTTACATTACAGGTAACCTTTATGAAGGTTTTGCTAATTGAGCTAATGATACTTTGTTTTTGTTGCAAGGAGAAACAATGAAGAGACTATAATCGATAGAAACTACTTTACATGGAAAGCACATCCTCAGAAAGTTGACTTGGACAAAATCTTAGACAGAGATGATATGCCTTAGAAAAAAAATAAATTGACTGTAAGCTAAATGTTGCATGGAGGCAAAAATAAAGCACATTTTCATCACGTGATTACAATATCACACGAGGCATAATTACCAGGAAATCTTTATAATAACCATCTAATATGAAACATAACCACGTCAGTAAGGAAGTAAATATGACAATGTAACTGTCCTGTACAGTGAAAGGTAACTTTAACAAAACTAACCGCAAGCAAATGTGTCACAGAAGGACGATAAAGAACAGCCTTCCTAGGATTGGGCGGTATATTTGGATCACTAAAATCTGCAGCCAAGTTTATATCCATTAGTCCAGAAGCTCCAGAATGATCAGTTATATTGCCATTCTCATATGAGTCAACTGGACGTTTTTGGAAGGCGGATTGAACCGGATGCTTTTGGTACAAAGACCCACTTGGCTCCCATTCCAAACACTGCAGCATTCTGTAAGTGTCTAAAGTAAGTTCTGCAAATTTAACCTGTACAAAATATAATAGGTTTTAAGAATTCCCTTTTGCACAGAAAATTCCCAAGCATTGAAATCCAAGTGGTACGTCGACAGACAACCACACAAACATCAAAAAATTTTCACCTCATTCCGGTGATAGCTTGTGAGGATTGCATCTTTAAACTTTAGGACCTTCCTTGCATGGAAACGGGCAACATACGGACATGAAATTGGATGTGAATCAAACAAAACACTATACCGCAAAGGCCTGACACTTGCAAAGGTAGTACCAACTTCCATAAAATGGGTAATTTCTTGCACCACTAGCTTCCACTCTTTGAAATTTGTTTCCTGTGAAGATATAGTCCAGAAACCATTGATTATGTCAGTAAAAGTACCAACTGAAAGTCATATATAGTCAATTGCTCTTACGAGCAATAAAATACAAAAGTATTAATCTTAAGGACACATTCACATGTGTGAAATATGTAAATTTAAGAGTTAACTTAGAATTACGAGAGATTTAAGAAATGCCTCCAAATTCTTAAATTGACAAGTATTTGTAATGATGTTGGGATTCTACTGTCAGTTACCATTACAAGTTCTAAAAGAAATTCCTTTTGCATATTAGTTTGAATTCCTGTATAATCATCACTAAAGTTTCAGTTACCTTTCACATAAAAATGCTTAAGTTGCTCAAGTTATGAGAAGGAAAATTACTTTCATGAACAAGTGAAAAAGAAGAAAGTAAACATTAGTTAGTGTATAAACAACATTTATTTCATAGGATGGAGATCACAGGCAGAACTTGACTTCAATTTTTTTTTTTTTTTTTTGGGTGGGGGGACAATAAGGATGTAAACGAGGAAAAAAAAAAGACAGGCAATTTAAAAAAAAAAAAAAAAGGTTTCAAATTTAGGGGTTCCATAATTACATCTCTTTATTTATATGGATAACAAATAAATTTTAAGAGAATTAGGAGGTTGTACGCATACAACAAATCACAAATATACATATTACATATGTCATAAATAAGTTAGAATGTTTATGGGGCAAATGCATAAATTTTTAAATATATATGTAACAACCTTAGTTTTGAAAAGTTTGGGGCTAATGCTGTAGGTCCGACCCTGATGGAGAGAAATACTTATAATTTACACATCATCTTACCCATCCTGACACGGCAAATTATAGAAAGGATTATAATATAATTTTCAACCTCCAGTCTAATAAATGATGCAGTCAAATATGATATTTGAAACAGAACAAAGGAAATAGGACAAAGAAAGTGATAGTAAGCAATTTTAGTAAACTTTGCTAATGTTAGCAGGTATATTAAAAAGAAAAAGGCAGAAAGTTAGGAAAGAAAGAGATATAGCAGTACACAACCTCTTTGCCAAGTTGCTTTTAGGGTGAGCAAAAAACCGAGAAAACCGAAAAACCAAGACGAACCAAACCTAATTCGGTCGGTTCAATTTGGTTCGATTAGAAATTCGATTTGGTTCGGTTTGATTTTCTTCAAAAGAAATCGAATAACCGAACAGACCGATATATATATATATATTTTAAATAATTTTATGTTTATTTTATTTAAAAAACTAAAATAACCGAACCAAAATATGTTAGTTCGATTTGATTTGATCTAAAAAATTTTCAGTTTGATCGATTTGATTCAATTCAAAATTCAGTTCGTTTCGATTTCTAAAAATTATAATTCGGTTTATTTGATTTTTGCGAAGTTCAGTTCAGTACCTATTGCTCACCCCTAGTTGCTTTTAGCCTTCCGCACCTTCAAATCTTTTAGCTTAAATAATCAGCAGCATTTCAAGAGTCCAACTTTTTGTATGATTCATATGTCCGTCATATTTTATCTTTTGGCCTTTTACAGTTTCATGTGCTTTAATTTAAAGAGTTGCCATTTCATCACCCACCAAATAACTTTTCCCATTATTCTTTGCCTCCTTTTCCCTCTTTCCCTCTTAAAAATGGGACCAAAAACCCACATGGCCAGCCAGTTGCCCAGCAATCCAGACAACTCAACTAAATTAGTGTCTTTTCTATTTAATGGAAAAACCAAACTTCACTAGGAAATGAAAAGATTTTCATTACATCCAAAGAAATGGAAGACTTGATAGCATATGAGACAGCTATACCTCACACATGCTCAGAACTCCAAAGCTTTTCCTAGTTGTGTTAGCTCAAGGACAACTAAACCTTTTAGCTCCTCTTCACATGACAAACCTAAAAGCCAGGGAATGACCAGAAATAAAAATTGCATCACCTATAACATTGTAAAAATAAGGCATACCTTCATTGGGTCTAAGCATAGAATTTGGAACTACGAGACTTTCACTCCCAACCCAATTCTCAATGGCTCTGTTTTTTCCGCCAAAAGAATACCCAAACAAGTAGCCAGAGCCTCAGCTGCTATCAAATAGAATGCAAGACACGTAGACTCAACTGTCTTCCACAATGAAATGCAGCTCTATCGAAGAGACAGTCGCTCACTTCCAAATGTATTTGGGTGGGATTAAAATATATGACAGGGTTATCTGATAACATCACGCCTGGTTCTACAAATTGCCCTTCTCATTCATAGAGACGATCTTTCACTCTCAACTTGACCCTTAGCTCTCTACTTAGTTTTACAGAAAAAGTTTTTATTTCAGCAACCTAATTGAATCAAATGTATCCTTCCTTCAAAATTATATATTTGTAAATGGACAACTACAGCAATAGATAAAGTGTCGTGAATCAATTGTCCTTTACTATGATATAAAATGCATATAAATTAGGGAATGCCCAATTTGAAGCCTAAACGTTGTCCCAAAGTTCAATAGAATGGCTGAATTAAATTTTGGTTCAATTGAGCCCTTAAATTTCTAATTTGGGTCAATTAGTGCCTGACTGTTAAAAACTTAAAAAATAAAAAAAAAAAAAAATTTTCTAATTTGGGTCAATTTAGTGCAGACCGTTAAAAACTTGAAAATTTAAAAAAAAAAAAAAAAAGATCCACACTCAGATCCGGGTTTCATTATGAAACAAAGAAATTGTGTGAGCCCAAGCAACAAGACTAAGTCGTGCCTAGCAAAGAAGATAAGGTATGCTCTTCTTCTGTCTGTTGATGTTGTTGTTGCAGTGGATTAGAGTACAGAAGGTCGTATTGAACAACAGTATGTGTAAGAAATGAGGCCATGAGAGGTTTTAGAGATGCAGAGAGTAGAGGTTTTAGAGGGAGATTGTGAGGAGAGGAGAGATTTCATGGGCGGACAATGAGAATGGAGAGGCTCAGGCAACCCATTGCCACCGCCTTCAAAAAGCAATGTTAGTTGGCCTTCTTGTGGGTCTTCCCTTCTTCTTCTCCTTCATCAAGTTTCTGCTTTGTGGGTATTAAAGATAGAGAATTTAGCAATTATGGGCCCAGAGTTTTTGCCAATGAGAGATTTTTTTGTTGTTTCCTAATCTCCATTTGGAGATTTGTTATTGTGGGTATTAAAGATATGGCCATGATTTGCAGTACAATGAGTACTAAATTACTAGTTGTTTTGTTTCCTAATTTTGTTTTTCTTTTAAGTTTTTGAAGATTTGTTTTTCTTTTTGTTGAATTTTTAAATTTGAACATTTTTTTCTTATTTAAAATTATGTTTTCTTTTAATTTTTAAATTCTTTTATTATTTAAAATATGAAATGACCCCAAAATTCACTTTACTAAATTACTTAACTGCCATTAAGGTTAATTTGACAGACAATACCTAAATTGACCCAAAATTAGAAGTTTAGAGGTCAATTAAACCAAAATTAATTTTGTTCCTACATTAAACTTTAGGGCAAAGTTCAGGCCCCAAATTGGGCATTCTACTCATATAAATTACACACAATAGCTGCAATCTATAACTACAATCTTAGATCAAATTCAGCCACCTTGCATTGCATAGAACTCAATGTCATATCTAATTTGCAGGTCCCAGGATACCAACTGGATTGATCTAGATAATTTGAGTTTGCTTACATGCATCATCTTCATTCAGATAACAATCTAAAATATTTGAAAGAATAAAAAATTAAAAAAAAAAAATCCTTTCCGTATGCTCTTTATCTCCTATTAACTGAAAAATAAATGAACTCATTAGCACTGGTCCATGGTTTTTAATCTTCCAATAAAACCCAAAAAAAAATTAACGGGTTTTACATGTCCAGGTAAACCAAAGAAAATGTTAGAACTTAGTTTTATCATGTTTGAACCAATTTCCATAGAAACAAAGCGGCAAAGTAACAATAAAATAATTCACAGATCCTTCCCTTTACAGCATAACCAATATCCAATTATATTCAATCCTAAAAAAAACAATTTTAAGAATAAACCTCAAAGTTAATCCAATTTCACAAATTCAGCAAAGACCCACGCGGACTGCTAATTAAGCAAAGTCTACCCAAAACCCACACCTACCATCAGCTACAAAAGAGCTAATTCTCACCAAAAGAGCTTTCCTCAACTCCAATTCCACAACTTGGCTCATTTCATGTTTAATCTTGCTAAAAAATCATCAGCTATAACAAACAAAAAGCTACCACATAAAATCTAAAATTGAACTTGAAAGCCAAACTTTCAGTTTTTTAATTTTCTCAGACATTACTGAAAGAAATTTAAGAAAAGAAAGGAACAAAAAAATCAATAAACCACCAAAACAAAGCAAAGACATAAAGTGAAAAAATTCAAGCCAAAATAAACATAAACATTTTCCACTAAAAGTTTTAAAAAATTACCCGAAAATTTGACTTGCTATCATCAACAAGAGCTCTAAACTTGTCGGCAAGCAATTGAACCATCTCATTCCGGTTCAAAATCAGAGAAACAAGCAGAAACCGCGCGTAAAACCTCAACTCCTTGAATCTCACTCCAAGATCCTTAGCTTTAGCTCCTTCAAAATACCTTCGATGCAAAATCGCTTCATAAAACACATATGCTTCTACCAAAAACCTCGCTTCACTTGTTCTCATGTACTGATTAAAGTATAACTGGCCGATCCGGCTAGCGATCTCGCCTATTTCCCACCGGTTTAAACCAGCCTCAACCAGTTTCGACCTGTTCTCCTGCTGGTACTTCCATAGCCGCATGTAGGCCTTGAAGACTTTCTGAAAATAATGGTTTTGGGAGTGACCGTATAATGGAAGGTCACGAACACGAGCGAACTTCCGGTCCGCGCTCTCCACCAGAGCACGGAAGGTTTGCGAAACGACGTCGCTATTAGCAGCGGCCATAAAAGGCGAAGCACAGGCAAAAAGAGGTGTTACCACCGGAGCTGGTTATCATCGGGAAACGCGCACAAAGAAGAGAGAGAAAGAGCGTGTGTGCTGAGAGAGAGAGAGACAGAGCTTTCGAATTTTTTTTTTTTTTTCTCTTTTCTTTCCTTTTTTGAGCTGTGAATATTTGCTGTCAGCGTTATATATATACATATATATATATACCCTTTACTTTTAATTTTTTTTCCAGTTTTAATAATAATTTTTATTTTCTTATTATTATTAATTTCAGTGACTTCACTGAACTGCGGTGGAGGCGTTTAGAGAGAGAGAGAGAGACGAAGCTTTTGATTACCGGCCGCTGTGCTAAATGGAGAAGATCGTCACTGTTAAGAGTGGAGATGATTGTGTGTGTCGCGGTTTTTAGTGGGTGTGGATTTTTTATCGTTTGGCACATGGGAGATCGAACGTGGGAGAATATAAGAGAACCAACGACTTGACTGTTAATGTTACGTTGACAGTTTTGCTCTGATACCCTTTTAGTTTTACTTGTTTACATTTTATTCCCCTAATTGCTATGAAATTATACAATGCTCCTAATATTACAACATATACAAATCAAATCAATAAAATCCATCAAATTAAATCAAATTAATTAAATTAAATTAAAATTGATGATTTCATAATTTATTTAATTTAATTTGATTTAAAAATAAAATAAATTAAAAGTTCGATTTAATTTGTGATTTGAGTATTTTTTTTTCCGGTTTCAAACAAATATATATATTATTTTTTACCATTATTATAATTAAATATTTTTGATTTTATTTTACATATAATTATATATTTTTTTAATCTAATATTAATTTAAAATTAAAAAAATCATTTATAAAAATTAACTAAAAATAAATAAATAAATAATATAATTCTTGAAAAAAAAATATAAATTTTTGATGTATTAATTAATAAAATAGATAAATTTTGGATTTATAATATTAAATTATTTTTAAATTTTTTTATCTATATTTTATCGATATTTTTCTTAAATTTATAATAAAATTATGACAATTTATAAAAAAATTAATTTAAAATTGATAAATTAAAAATATTTAAATTAAATTAAATCGAATTAAAATAAATAATTTAAATATAATGATAATTTTATTTTATTTAAAATTTTTTAAATAAAAAATATTAATTTAATTTAATAATAATTTTTCAAATCAAACTGATATCACTTTTAATTGGGACTATCTCTCTCCAGCTTCCCTAATCATAGTCATGGCCCATGGATTAATAGCCGAAAAATAAATAAAAGTAAAATCTCAATATTTAGTCCGATTTATAATTTCAGTCAATTATTTTTGGTGTACAAAAAATATATTTGATGATTTGCTCATTCAACTAAAAGGTCAATTATTTATAATAATTTTTTTAAAAACAATTCATATAATACATTTACAAAAATTTTGAAATCAATTATAAGTATAATTTTATTTTCCAACTTATAAGTGAATTTATATAATTTTATTTTTACTCTAATCATATATAAATCCACTTTAATATAAATAAGAGGATAATACCCATATCTTACTTAATAATTTTTAAAAATATACATTTAATCTGAGCTAAATCATATTTATATTAATAATGACTCTTTAATTAGTTTTTTCAGTGATTCATTACAAAATTTTAAAAAATTTTTTCTTTTAATTCGAAATTATATAGTCTTTAAATTTTAAAATAATTATTTATTTAATTCTTAAGAAAAAGGCCATGATATTGAATGATAGATCTTAATTTATATAAGTTAATAATTTAAATTTGTGATAATTTATAAAATACATATGTTTGTGATAAGAAAAATATATCACACAATGAATTTTTATTAATAACAGAAATATTATTATTGTTAAGTGACTATTTTATATTTCTTGTTCCATCATCCAATTTAAATCAGAATTTCTCATGAGTATGTACAAAAAAAGAAGTCACTCTTTCAACAACTAATTAAATTTCTTGTCTTGCTGTCCAATTTAATTCAAGCCCACTTCTAATTAGTAACTACTACTTAATAAAATTCAGCCTATACCAATTTAAATAATTAATTATGTCACATGCTAATCTAGCAGTACATATCAATTGTAATAATGCCTAACACCTAACATAAGCCAATCGAGTGGGTAGCCTTTTACACATTCTTATCATTGCGTTTTTATTAATAAGGTCTAATTAATATATGTCAATTTAATTGTGTGCCGTAATAATACAGTCTAACACTTGTAAAGAAGTAAAGGTTAAAATCAATATCTTACATAATATCGGTACCAGAGCTACCTTTAGGTGGGACACGTGTCCTTTTAAATTTAGTAATTTTTTTTTTTAATTTTTTGATAAAATTATTATTTTATTTATACTTATATTTTGAGAAATTTATTAATTAATTCATATATTTTAATTTCGTTAATGTAATTGATTATTTTCGTCTATTTTATAATTAAAATTCTATAAAAATATTAAAATATTTTTTACTAAATCAAAATAAAATTTTAATTATTTTTTTTATTGTGATAATTTATATGAAGTGAATAGTATAATTTAAATTCATAATTTTATTAAACTATAAGATTGATATTAATATTAACCCAATAATTTAATTATAAATTTTAAATTTTATTATAATAATAATAAAATTCTAATTAATGGTAAAATTATTTGTCTGTACAAAATTAAAAATTTAGATTCAGTTTTCAAGTTATAGTATTAAAAATTCTACTATAAAAAATTTACAGGTAAATTAACAAAAAATTTAGCATTTAGCAAATAAAGAGAAAAAATAACAAAATTTGAAAAAATATTTTTCAGATAATATAATTATATTTACCTTTTTATTATTTTTTTACATCTGTTTTTGGTTCAATCTGTAATTTATTATATAAATAACGATGATAAATATTATTAAAATAAAATTATGTCTTTTTTTTAAATTTTTGAATCCATCTCAGCATAATATAAAGTATAAAAGAATTTGAAACTCTTATTATTTTAAATAAGGAAAATGAAAATTGGAGTCCTACCAAAGCTAAATTTAAAGTTTTGATTTTATCAAACCTTGTTATCCAAAAGGGTGAAATATCAAACCTAAATCCTCCTATGCTTTGACTGTGGAGCAAAGGGTGAAATTTCCATATTACAATGTTGACTTGTAAAAGGAATCCAACGTTAATTATGATCCAAAAGTCTTAATAATAGCTTTAATTCCATTGTTCAAGGCAATGCGTGTGCTGTTGCTTGGCTACTGGCATTTCCCTAATTAAAAGTTGTTTCAGTTGACAATAACAATTAAATCCATTACTAGACTGGCAAATGTATTTGAATTTGACCAACGCAGTATCCACATAATTTTGTAGTGATGTGATTTAAATATAAAAAATAAACAATAAGTTTAATAATAAGAAAAGGGAGAGTTGAATGCAGAAATGCATAACATGAATTATTTCATATATTTGAATTTTCTTGCACTGGAGAGAAAATTTTAATATTAATGAGATTTAAATTTTAACGTTTATTTTTAAAATTAAATTTATACTATTATTATATTAAAACATAAGTTATATATTTGAATTCTTACAATGTATTAAATAATTTATCAGGATAATAATTTTTAATTTTTAATTTATATATATATATATATTTTGTCCTTGGATTAGCAATCCATTAATTGAATACATATTTGATAATATAAAAAAAAAAAAATAAGAGTTGGAATGCTAGTAGCGTTTTCTCCCCACTTAAAAGTTTATTATACATAAAATTAAAAATGAATAAATGTCACTTAATAGTGTATTTTTTGTGGTTTCAATAAATTTTAGTAATAGTCCATACAATTGAATTGTTAATGTATAAAAAATGGAATTTTTACAAAAAAAAAAAATCATTTTTACTATTAAAAAATATTTTTTCAAAAATAATATATATCTAAAAATATTTTTTCAAAAATATAACATATATCAAATATATACCAAAAATATATTAAATATATACTAAACATATAC
>CANXYC012311815.1:0-25304 GCA_948193065.1 Aleurites moluccanus
ATCAATGAAACATAGAACAATTCTCTCTATTCTCAACATGGTATCAGAGCCACCATCTCAAGGGCCTGATTTTCCGATTATCTTCTCCGGCAAGCTTGTGTTTTCCAGTGGAGAAAACCAAAAGCTGTCAGTTCAAGTTAAAGGCTTGTGGGTGTGCGTTTGTGATTACCTGGAGGAGCGATGCCGGAAATCTCATGCCGTCGAACACCTCTACCTCCAATTCACGCGCTGGCGAGTATACCCCTTTCCGGTGATTTTTTTACGCCGGATTTCGCTCAGACGTGCTCGCCTGAGGGTTGCGACTCCGGCTAGGTGCTTGGTTTTGCTGATTTCTACCTTCCGATTTCTACGTTAGCTTCTTTCCCGCTTCTTTTTCTACTAGATGGTCGATTTGTTGCTATTTTCGATTTCGTCTTCTGTTGGCTTTTTAAGCTTCTAATCAGAGGTTGGTTTCTTGATTATCTAATCTAGGATTTCTGTTTTTAGTAGTTTTTTCCTGCCTGGGGTTGATTTTTTCTCTACTGCCTTGTTAATCGGTATTGGTTGACCATCGGTATTTGGTGACTGTTTGGGTTGCTTCGTGAATTTGTCTGGTTATATTTTGGTAGCCTAATCTATTTGTTAGTGCTGTATTTATTTATGGGCTTTCAATTTCTATTCTAAGTGGTTTAGGTCATAAAATCAGTGTTGTTTAAAATGGCTGACGACACAACCATAAAATTGAGTGAGAACCCATCTCTACAAATCAACCCTGTAAAATTGGATGGAACCAATTACTTAGCTTGGTGTAGATCATGTATGTTGTTTATCCAAGCTAGGGGTCTACAAGGTTATCTTAATGGTAAAAAATCACAATCAGAAGCATCCCAGTCATCCGACCAACAATGGACTCAAAAAATTCATTGGTCATGTTATGGCTTATTAATTTTATGCAGCCTCAAATTGCCAAAGGTTATATTTTCCTTGATTCTGCATTGAAAATTTGGAATGCTACAGCCCAAATGTATTCACAAGTGGGTAATGATGCTCAAATATATGAGATACGCAATAAGGTTCGGGCAACCAAGCAAGGTGAGATGAAAATTGCTCAATACTTTGCTGAGTTAAGTAATTTGTGGCAGAAACTTGATTATTACCAAAACTTTGAAGCCACGTGTCCTGAAGATACAGTGAAATATCAAAAACTGGTAGAAAAATATTGTATCTATGATTTTCTTGCAGGGTTGAACATGGAATTCGATCAAATTCGGGTTCAAGTTATTGGTAGGGATTTTTTTCCGTCTCTCAGATAGACTTATTCTTATGTACAATAGGAAGAAAGTTGTCGGACTATCATTGTACATACAGTCTCAATAGAGAAAGCTGAGCTACTGGTGAATACTTCACAGTCTAAACAGAATACTTCAGGGTCATCAGATAAAGACCACTTGTTGTGTGACTGCTATGGTAAACCTAAACACATAAGAGAAAGTTGTTGGAAACTCCATGGATGCCCTACTAGAGGTCGTGGAGGAAGGCAACAGAATTCTACCAGACCTCAGGCACGTCAGGAGCAACAAAATTCTACCAGATCCCAGGCACATCATGCTGAGGTTACTAATTCTTCTAATGGAACCTCTACAGTTGAAGGTCTCTCTGATGATGAAATACAAACTCTTAGGCGTCTTTTATCAAAATTAGATTCTAGTCCTTTAGTTGCCTCTTCCAATTTTGTGAAATCAAGTACTGTTTTCTTGCCACACTTGATGAATCCTGGGTTATAAACTCAGGAGCAAATAGACGTATGACAGGCTCTTCAAAATATTTTTTTAATCTATTTACCTTGTTCTAACAAATATACTGTTCATATAGCTGATGACTTCTTAGCTTCTATTTCTGGAACAAGTTCTCTTAAGTGTACTCCTAAAATTAATTTAGCCTCTGTTCTCCATATTCTTTCTTTTCCTGTTAATCTATTATCTGTCAATGCCATTACAAATGTTCTTAACTGCAAAATTGAGTTTTATCCTGCTTATTGCATTTTACAGGATCTGACCACAAGGAAGACAATTGGATTTGGTAGACTACTTGATGACTTATATATTTTTGAGGATGCTCTGGGTCCCTTTATATCTAAAGCTTTGTTAGTAGATTCTAAATTTGCTGCTCATTAGGAAATAAAACAGTGGCATATGAGATTAGACCACCCTTCTTTTTCTGTTATTCAAAGACTTTATTCTAGCTTATTTGAAAATTGTCAGCTGGATACCTTATTTTGTGATGTGTTTGAATTTGCTAAACACACTAGACATTCTTATTCTTTTGGTAATAATGAAAGTTTAATTTCCTTTATGACTATTCACTCAGATGTTTGGGGTTCTACTTCTACTGTTTCATTGTCGGGTTATAGTTGGTTTGTTATCTTTATTGATTGTTGCATTAGACTAACTTGGGTATTCTTAATGAAAACTAAAGATGAAGTATTCTCTTGTTTTAAATCTTTTCATACTATGATTATCACTCAATTTGATGCTAAGGTAAAAATTTTGAGATCTGACAATGGTACAAAATATATGAATGGTATATTTCGTACATATCTAGATTATAAGGGTATTATACATCAAACTAGTTGTGTAAACACAAGTGCTCAAAATGGAGTTTTTGAGAGAAAAAATAGGCATTTGTTAGAGGTTGCCAGGTCTCTTATGGTTGCCATGAATGTTCCTAAGGTTTATTGGGGTGATGCAGTCTTTACTGCTGCATATCTTGTTAACAAGATGCCTCTTAAGAGTCTCAACTTCAAAAGTCCTCTAGAAGTCTTAAAAGAGAGTAATTCATATATTGTTCTACCTAAAGTATTTGGTTGTGTGTGTTTTGTATATTACAAGAGTGATAATAAGTTAGATACTCGAGTTATAAGGTGTATATTTGTAGGATACTCTGGCACTCAAAAAGGTTATAAGTGTTATCACCCTCCTTTTAGAAAGCATTTTGTAAGCATGGACGTTACCTTTAGGGAATCTGAGCCGTATTTTCCTTCACCCCATGCTCCTTTTTAGGGGGAGTATAAGGTGGAAGAGGAAGCACTAGTATCTACTTCTTTACAGATTATGAGTCTTGAACATAATTCTAAAAAAACATAATAGAAGAAATGGAGACTGGATAGACCAGATTTAAAAACATACAATCGTAAGGCCAATAATAATGCCATCACAATTGTTGTACCTGATCCAACGTCAATTTTGCAATAAGTTCCTGGAAACACATGTGGTGAGTCTTTTTTAACTCTTGATTCTGTAAATCCTAATACTGAGCCTATAACTAATGATATTGATGTTCCTATAGCTATCCGAAAAGTAATAAAAGCATGTACTAAACATCACATTTTCAAGTTTGTTTCTTATGATTCGTCTCCTTCCTATAGAGCCTTTGTATCATCTGTGTCTATTCCATAGGATTGGCAGGAAGCAATTCGTGACGAATAATGGAAGGAAGCAATGATGGAAGAGATGAAAGTCTTGGTAAAAAACAAAACTTGGAGCTCGTCACTTCTTCATCGAGAAAGAAACCACTTGGATGGAAATGGGTGTTCACTGTAAAACATAGAGCAGATAGATCAATTGAGAGGTATAAAGCCAGACTGGTAGCAAAAGGTTTTAGTCAGATTTACGGAGTAGATTACCAATAAACTTTTTCTCTTGTTGCGAAAATGAATACCGTCAGAGTCTTGTTGTCATGTGCAACTAACCTTAGTTGGGATCTACACCAGTTTGATGTTAAAAATGCTTTTTTACATGGAGAATTAGAGGAAGAGGTGTATATGGAAATACCTCTAGAGTTTCATAATGAGAAGACCAAAAGGGAAGGTATGCAAACTTAAGAAAGCATTATATGGGTTGAAATAATCACCGAGAGCATGGTTTGATAGATTCATTAAGGCTATGATGTCATTTGGGTATTCCCAAAGTAATTTTGATCATATCCTGTTTGTTAAACATTCTAATGGGAAGCTTACTCTCCTAATTGTCTATGTTGCTGATATGGTGATAACTGGAAACAAGGATGAAATTGCATGTCTAAAGAATTTATTGGCTAAAGAGTTTGAAATTAAGGATTTGGGGCAGTTGCGATATTTTCTCGGTATAGAAGTTGCAAGATCGGAGAAAGTGATCTTGATTTCTCAAAGGAAGTATTTCTTGGATCTCTTAGAAGAAATTGATACGTTGGGATGTAAACCTGCAGATTCTCCTATTGAGGCTAATCATAAATTGCAAGCTAGCCTAGGTGATCCAATGGAATTAGGTAGATATCAGAGATTAGTAGGAAGATTGATTTATCTTTCACATACTAGACTTGATATAGCCCATGCAGTAAGCGTGGTTAGTCAGTTTGTGCATGATCCTCGCAGTTCTCATCTTGATGCAGTGTTTCGTATCTTAAGATACTCGAAGGCTGTACCAGGAAAATGGCTACTATTCTCTAACCATGACCATTTGAAATTGGAAGCATATACAGATGCTGATTGGGTTGGGTCTCCTGATGATATAAGATTAATATCTGACTATTGTACTTTTATGGGTAGAAACTTAGTTACTTGGAGAAGTAAGAAACATAATGTAGTGGCTGGCTCTTGTACTGAAGCAGAGTATAGAGCAATGACTCAGGGTGTTTGTGAATTATTTTGGTTAAGGAAGATTATGGAAGAATTACAACTAATAGAGAGAAATGATCTATCCTTGTTTGGTGATAGCAAGACTGCTATTGGGATCGCTCACAATTCAGTTCAGCATGATCGAACGAAACATATTGAAATTGATTAGCATTTCATAAAGGAGAAAGTTATGCAGAGCTTGTTAAAACTTACTCATGTAACCTTAGGCAATCAAATTGTTGATATGCTTACTAAATGACTGAATGACAAACAATTCCATAAATTAGTTTTCAAGTTGGGCATGTGCAATATCTATGCACCAACTTGAGGGTGAATGTTGACTAGTAAATATTTTAGCATGATTTTAAGAGAGACTCTAGGGATTTTGTATTATTTCCTTGTTAATTTCTTTCCTAGTATAAATTATAGTTTGTGTATAAATGTAATTCATGTAAGAGTTTAACTAACGGGTACCTCCCGCTCGAGCGTAGATTAGTCAGGTCCAGTGGGCTTTGATACCATGTGGTCATACCAAAAAAAAAAAAAAAAAAGTGCAAGATGCAAACCTGAACATTGTGGTAGCCCTAGTCTACTTCAACCTTTACCGATACCTACACAAGCCTGACAACAACTCTCAATGGACTTCATTAGGTATCTATCAAAGTCAAGGAGTCACAATGCTATTATGGTAGTGGTCTGCAGGATCACTAAGTTTGCATTTCTTACCCTTAGCCCATCCATTCACTACTGTTTCTGTAGCTAAACTCTTTTAGATCACGTCTTCAAACTTCATGGCTCTTCCCAATCTATTGTTTCAGACAAGGATAAAGTTTTTACTAGCCTATTTTGGATAGAGTTATTTGAGCACTTGGGAGTAACTGTCAATTACAGTACTGCTTACTGCCCACAGACATATGGGCAAACTGAGAGAGTAAATAAGTGTTTGGAGGCTTATCTTAGGTGCATGACACACCTTCAACCCACTTCCTGGTCCAATTGGATTTCCTTGGCTGAAAGGTGGTACAATTCTTCCCACCATTGTGCCATCAAAATGTCACCATTTGAAGCCCTTTATGGTTTCAAACCATCATTTCCTGCTATAATTCCCTTTGCAACTTCCAAAGTAGGGTCTGTTAGCGACTTGCTCAATCAGAGACTGCATCTCACTAACATATTAAGGGAGAATTTACTGCTTGCACAGAATAGGATGAAGCAGCTGGTGGATAAAAGAAGGTCAGAAAGAGAATTTCAGGTGGGAGACTAGGTATACTTGAAATTACAACCCTACAGACAAACTTCTATTGCCCTAACACAGACCCTTAAACTTTTTGCTAAGTACTATGGGTCCTATTAGGTAGTGGGGAGGGTTGGCAAAGTGGCTTATTGCCTGCAACTACCTGCTACTTCTTCCATTCACCCTGTCTTTCATGTCTCCGTACTTAAGAATAATCTGGGAGACAACATCACTCCTTTGTTGGACTTGCCTACCCTAGCAGAATATACCATCATTGTTGCTCCTAAAAAGGTCCTTGACACTAGGATAGTATCTAGGAATAAATAGCAGATAGTCCAAGGCCTTATCAAATGGGTTAACCTGCCTCTTGCAGACACCACTTGGAAAGACGACTCTTTTATTGAAGCTCATTTTCCAAACTTTCCTCTTTCTTGGGGACAAGTAACTGATAATTGGGGTGGGGGGTGGGGGGGAGGAAGAGGTATAAGAAAAGAACTCAGTAATTAGTAGTAAGGTGTAATAGAATTATATTAAGCAATTGTAACAGACTATGAGCTGGCTGTCAGTTAGAGTTTCTAACTGAATTAGTTGACCCGGCAGCCATTAGTTAGGATTTGTTAGTATAAAAACAGAAGTAATAACGGTAATTCATCTTTCAACTATCAATAATCAATTTCCTATCCTTCTCTATCTCTTTTCTGGAATTTTCTCTCTAAACTCTCTCTCCTCTTTCTATTTCCTCTCTAAAATTCTCTGTTAGGATATTCATATCCTAACAATCTTTTAGTTAGTTATATGATATCTGAGTACAAAAGTAACCCAAGCCTTTCAGACCATACTTCATCTTTTTTATCATATTTAACCCATACTTAGACCTTAGCTTATGCTCAAACTCAGCCATACCTCCCACCTAAACCCACTATTTATCTTGCTAACAGTTATAACTAATTTGAATATAAGTTTTCCCTCCAAAGACATCACACAACCAGACTGTTGTCACAGCAAAAGTATTGCGGCCTTCAACAAGGGGGTTGGTTTGGGCTTGGGCTTGGAATAATACCTGCCCTAGGCTGACTTTTTTGGTGGTTGAGCTGGTGAGTCACAAGACCATGAACAAGTTTACTTCCCACACATGGGATGTAAATGAAACTATCTGATACTTTATGGTGTTTGGATGATGCTATTACAAACTTATTTGGTTATTAATTCTTGTGTTTTTTGTCCTATATTTTTCTTTGAACTTTCTCAGTGCAATTTTTCAATATAATGGGCATGAAAGATTTAGCAGGAACATATGCATATATCACGCAATTATTCTTTTACACTTCTTTTTCTCTATGCTTCCTTCTTTATTCAGTTTTTCATTTTTTTTCCAACAAAATCTTATTCTGCTTGTAATTTATGGATGTGAAACTGCTTTGTGAAGTTTGGATGTTGTCTTACATTACTATTATATTTTCAAAATGGTGTTTAGGTTGTGCTAAAGGAAAATTTGATTCTTACGCTCTTCAGGGATGAGGTCAGATGTGTTGCTCTTTTTTTGGTCAAAACTGCATTCCCCTTTAATAATATCTGGTTTTCATTGAAATCTTAAATGTGCAGTATGTATTATTGCACGAAGATTATCAATTATATGTTTTGCCACGGATATTGGAGTCAAAGAAGATTGCTAAATCTGGACGTACTAAACAAAAGGAAGCAGACTTGGAGTACAGTGTGGCAAAGCAGGTTGAAAAAATGATAAGGTATAACTGATACTTCCGATTGGATAATTTTGATGCAAAGAGGTACACTTTTTTTTTAACAATTTTACTTGAGCAAGTTGAATTAGACCTAGAGCATGAAATACCTTATATTGGTCTAGTTAAATCCTTCTTCAATCTGGTTTCTGGAAATAACTGTATTAACCTACAAAAAAGCAAGTGTATGCTCAATATTTATCTACATCCTGATTAAATTGTCAAGGACCAATTATGGAAATTGGGATCTATTAGTACCCATTTTTATTGACTTAAAATTGGTACTTGTTCAAAGCCAATACTTTGTGTGCAGTTTGAAAAGAGGATCATGCATGCTTAAATTTACAAGAAGCAAATTATGAAGGGTCGCTTGCCATTTTTTTAGCTTATATTTGAATTCAAATCCAAAAAAGCATTAGCTTGCGTGTATATCTTTGAACACGAAATAAAAAGTTGTCATTTATGTGTTTTGATAGCATTTTTTAAGCTTCGGAGTTCAAAACTGAGTTCAACAAGATGGTGGTGTGAAAGAGAATAATTTCAATAAGTTCTGAACTCTGTTCAAAGAAAAAAGAAGTTCTGAACTGAATAGACATTTCCAATGCATTTACAAAAGGTAGCATGTAAAAGCAAACAGAAGAAAAAAATATAGAGACACCCATTGCAGTGATGATTCTAGCTTATAGAGAGCAATCACTAACCTTTGTTGGTCTGGCGATAAAATAAAATGATTAAGATTTGAAGCTACCAACTGTTTTGAATCCTTGATCATTTATATTTTTAAATTTCTAATATGCTGAAAAATGGATCAATTCATTCCTCTGAACAGAAATTCCAATAATACACTATCTCTGCTATGCCTGTTTTCTTGTTAAAATTTCTGCAAGCATGCTACTGATATTTATTAGACGACCTTCAATCCCAAAAAACAAAAAGAGAAAAGAAGAATAAATCAATTAACTTGCTGTAATTCTATTGGAATAAAAGGAAACAGAAGACAAATCAGCCTGCCTGGTTTTTCAGTATAAGTCTAATTTCAGAATTGGTGAATGGTTGCAGTGAAGTACATGAGCAAGCACTCCTATCGTGTGAAGCCATTCACCATGAGAGGAGAATATTGTTGAAGCAAGAAATTGGAAGAATGGTGCTTTTTTTTACAGATCAGCCCAGTTTATTGGCTCCAAACATACAGGTAAGACTACCCATATACTCATTACAGACTTCATCAAATAGAAGTGATTGTGCTTCTTTTATCTCTTAATTTTGCATACGCTTTTAAAGGAGCTTTCAGAACATTATATAGGTTGATGATGTAGCTAACCAATTCTATATTTGGAATCCTTTATTGTGTCCAAGGCGGGAAATACCTGTTTTCTGTGGAACATGTTTCAGTTGAAAATCCTTTTGACTTGCCACTGGCAACATTTACGGAACTGTTAGGAGAAGACTTGGTAGCTCCTAAAATTTTTTGCTCAGTTTTTTATTGGAGGGTAGTGCAATTATCTTTAGGTGCATCATTTGTCTTTGCACTATTTTTGGGACAGACTTGTTTTCCCACATTATCTGTCGTTTTCAGTTTCTGGTAATTTTAGAGGGGTATCCTTGTCAGACATTTAATATGTTTAGGAGAGTTTTTAATTCTGTTTTTTTGAAGTCCTTTTTCCATATTAAAGAAGAGTCAGCCCCATTCTTGAACTTATCATCTTTATGATCACTAATACATATATATTTTCAATTACTTATATGTTTACGTGTATGTGAATACTCATGTTATATTTTTACTTACAGAGAAGGTTGATCTAGTAAAATTTTTTTAGGATAGTGTAGGCTGATGGAGAATAGGGAAGCTAGCAGAATGATAAAAGAAGATAACAAAATACTGAAAATTTTCAATCTCATTCCTTTTCATTTCCTTAGTAATCAAGTTACATGTTTACCCAGAGTATGCTTGGAATGATGCTGATTGAAACAATTTTTCAATAATTTTATGGTGTTCCCTACAGATGGTATTTTCTGCACTGGCTTTGGCTCAATCTGAGGTCATCTGGTATTTCCAACATATCGGAATTGCATCATCAAAATCTAAAGCTGCTCGACTGGTACCAGTAGACATAGTACGTTAGCTTCTCCCAAGTATTGCTTAAATAATTTATATTATTAGTTTGGTTGCCTGCATCCCCTAACAGAGCTGATTAGAGGAAAAGAATCTGTATGGCCTAACTAGTTCTGGACTCAGACTTGAGTTGTAGAGTGATGTGATTACCAGCAAACTTGTGAAATGTGGTAACTTAAAGTGGTGTTTTTGGTTGCAGGATCCAAGTGACCCAACTATTGGTTTCTTGCTAGATGGAATGGATCGTTTATGTTGTTTAGTGCGCAAGTATATTGCAGGTGAGAATGGGCTGGTGCAAGTTAACTTTTGCGTTCTCCACGCGGTATATATTGTGTTGATATCCATGTAAATGAAATGTAAATATATAAAAAAGTTAAAAACACATTAAAAATACTGCATTTGTCTCACAAGTTTGTTTTTTTCTTTCCTATTTATTCTTTTTCTGAGGGGGGAATGGGCAAAGTAATTGCATTTTTTTTTTTTACACTGACTATGCAGTTGAGACTTTATCCTTGATGAATGGTCCTTTGTTTTATTGTTGACTAGTTCTCTTGAATTCCCAATCCTATGGTGTTTTAATGTTTTTGGAGATTTCATATATGGTGTGAATGACAATGTGGATGTGAAAGCTATTTTTGGTGCATATTTTCCTAAAGTTTGGGCTGTTGGATGTAATGGTCTATGAAATAATATTTATTAGTTTCTTATGATGAAGAATGATACAACTAACCTTAAAAGCTCATAAAGGCAATTTAAGAATTATGTTTGTAAAATATAGTTTCTAGAAGTTTAGAAGTCTAACTTAATGGATATCAAGCCATTGCATGGGGAAATTGAGCAAGAATGAAAGACTGCTCTCTCATCCTTTCTGCAGGAGGTCTAATGTTCATAATTCATTAGTTGCAAACAGCGGCCCATGCATTTACTAGTACCATGGTTTAAATACTTTGGTCTATACCATATTATTGCATCACTCTATTATTGAGTTTTTGCATGACAGCTATGTTCAATATTATGCAATATACTTTTCTAGTCGCATAAGTTAGCTAACTTACGATTCTAGTTTTTTTACATGAGAATGGGGCTATATACTTGATTTTTGTTGTAATTAATCAATAGAAAATGGAGAACAAGTTTACTAGAGTTAG
Organism: Aleurites moluccanus; assembly: GCA_948193065.1. NCBI lineage: Eukaryota > Viridiplantae > Streptophyta > Magnoliopsida > Malpighiales > Euphorbiaceae > Aleurites > Aleurites moluccanus. Next base: position 10,865 of record CANXYC012311815.1, read on the forward strand.
GAAAGCACTCATCTTTTGAGAATTAATCTTCATTCATCCAATGTTTGTTGCGCTGATTTTTATGTTCTCTTTGAATATCAGCCATACACTTGACTGTACAGCTGCTATATATTTTGCATTGCTGTTCTCTCCATTCACAGACCTTTCATATGGAAGAAGATCATTAAAGATGTTTCATGTGTAATGCAGCTATTCGAGGATATGCGTTATCATACCTTTCTTCATGTGCTGGTAGAATCCGTTTTTTGTTGGGAACTCCAGGAATGGTGGCTCTTGACCTTGATGGTAGCTTGAAAGGGCTTTTACAGCTGATTGTTCATCATCTTGAAAATATACCAAAACCACAGGGTGAAAATATTTCTGCCATCACATGTGATTTATCGGTAAGAAATCTTTGTAAACCATGCCTTATGTTCAATATATTTTTGGTTAAGATTGTGAAATTTGAACTTCACCTATTTTCTTTTGAAGTGCCGCAAACTACAATTAAGAAACATCTCAATTACATAAGAATTTTCAGTCACTTCTGAAAGGTAGATTCTTAATGGAGACAGTTGAAAAGATGTATTGGAGGTGGTGGTGTTCATCAGTTACTAAGCAGCCTGAAAACCACCAAACAGAACCGGAAAACAATTGGTCAGATCGAAAAACACTGGTCAGACTGAAAAACCCCTGGTCTGACTGAAAATCCACTAGTCAGACCAAAAATCGACTGGTCAAACCAAAAATCGATTGGTGCTTGATCGGAAAGAGAATCTGAGCATTGGGTTATGCTTCCCGTGACTGGTCGACGCCAGGAAGAAGAAAACTGAGAGCCAGAGATCACCGGACTCTCTCTCATTCGCCAACGCGTGTATCGGAAGGTGGTTGATGGTGGTGGCGAGTGGACGTTGTCGGCAAGGATTCCGGCGACGATCTTCTGGTTCTATGGTTGCCAAAAGATGGCGAGTCTCCCTAGGTAGGCTGTGAAGTCAAAAACTAAAGTTGTAATATGGATTTGAGAAAAATCGAGACTGTTTGAGAGAAGCAGAAATCAGGACTGTTTCTTGTGAAGGAGAAAATAGAAATTGGGGACAGAGAAGAAGAAATCAGACTTATTTAGGCTTTGATACCATGATGGTATAGAGAATAGAAGAAAAAATATAGAAAAGATGGTTGGTTGAAGTTTTTTAACTTGCTTGATCATTCCTTCAAACTAGATTAGTATTATATACACATAAATTGGGTTAAATAAAGAAACATATATAAGGAAATATAATTATAGATTATATGCCTACAATTACTTAAACACAATCCCTAATTGTTAGTATAACCACAAATTATTATTTTAATAATTCTAACAGTAACAAACTTTGAGGAAACCTCATCCTGGGGGTAATTAAAAAAAAGTACTAAACTTTAGTTATTTTTTTTGAAATGATCATTAAAGATAATTTTCTTTCAGATAAATATATTAAGTATTATTTTTTTTTCACTGATAGGTCACCTGCTGAAGTTCTTGCCGAAAATCTAACGTGAACTGCTATGTCATTTCCCTCTGTTGACTAAGTCTGCCGCGTAAGAGTTGTCAGCTAAATTTTAATGATCATATTGAAAAAAAAAATCAAAATTTAGTGATCATGTTGAAAAATACTTAAGTTTAGTGATTTTTGAGATTATTTATTTTTTTTGTTTTTTCATTCTTTTAATTATTTTTTCTATTTCAAAATATTCTTTTAATTTTTTATCAAAATATTTTTTTAATTTTTTTTAATTATTTTTACTAATATTCTTTTAATTATTTTTTATTTTTTCATCAAAATATGTTTTAAGTCTTTTAAGTGAAAACTTTTTTCTAATTTATACTTCATTTTATTTTCATAAATTCAAATAATAAAGTTTTCCTAAAATTCAATATATAATCACTGGTTATCAAAAAATAATTATTTAATTATTATTATTATTATATATAATAAACATTTTAAAAATTGTAAATTATATATATATATATATATATATATATATATATATATTAGCTGTCCGCTCTCAGGTTGGGCAGTAAGGGTCGGAGAAGGGCAATCACTCATTCTTAAGACCAAAGAGTGGGCGGAAAAAAACTGATGAGAATTTGACTCCACGAGAAATTGAACAAAAAGTAGCTGACTTGGCCTATTTTTTGCGTGTCCCAATTGAAGTGTTTTGATTTTGAAATGAACTGAAGAATGAAAGTCGGCTTTAGTGATCTGACGGTGCCGAGTGGAAGGGCCGTCGCTCAATGGATAAAAGTTACTCTAGGATAATAGGCTGATCTTCCCCAAGAGCTCACATCGACGGGAAGGTTAGCCGGGAGCAATTTATTTACGATACTTAGTTGACATTCATAAAAAGTATCTAATGAATTATGAGTTCAATACACCCTGTTTATATATATATATATATATATATATATATATATATATATATATATATAAGTTTCATGACTTGAACCTGAGATCTTATAGTGTTTCAACTTGATGATTAACTACCAAATCATTTGAGTTTTCTTGTCATTTTGTTTCATAGATTGATTTCTAGGAAAATTTATTGTTTGAGTTTATGAAAATTAAAACTAAAATTACTTAAATATTTTCACTTAAACGAATATTTTGTTGAAACAATAAAATATAATTAAAATAATATTTGTGAAAAGAATGAAAGAATATTTTGGTAAAATAATTAAAAGAATATTTTGAAATGAAAAAAAAAATTAAAAGAAAGAAAAGATAAAAAATATAAATAACCTTAAAAATACTAAATTTCGGTATTTTTTCAATATAGTCACTAAATTTTGATATTTTTTTCAATATGGCCACTAAAGTTTAAATGACATGGCTTGCTTAGTCAGCTGATTGTGAGGACATAGCTCCTACGTGGCATGCTTAGTCAGCGAAAGGCAATGACATAGCAGTCCACGTCAAATTTCTGGTAAAGATTCCAGTAGGTGAATTGTCAGTGAAAAGAAAATGATACCTTAGATATCCTTCTAAGAAAAAGTTTTTTGGCGATCATGTCGAAAAAACGCCTAAAAGTTCAGTATTTTTTTTTTTTTTTTTTTGCAATTACCCCTCATCCTAGTGACCTCCTAGGAAATAGTAACTTATGTGTCTAGCTTAGCTCTACTAGGAGCCTCCTTCAGAGTCTATGTTGGATTTCAATTTTTTTATGTGTGGTATATCCTTTTCTCAGGTGTGACGCCTGTGAATTCCTAATGAGTGATTCCTGTAATCCCTAGTGTGATGTTAGGTTCTTTGATCTTCCTTATCTTCTTTTCCTCCCCCAATCACTCTCAAGTTTAGCTAGTTTCTTAAAGGTCAGTCTCTGCTGTTTGAATTCATTCGTCAAAAGTCTTCAAAATTCTGAGGTTGAGGTACTAGTCTGCTAGATTTGATCAAGACCCTACACTGAACTTTCCCAACTCTGACATTTTTTTTTTCCTTTGAACACCTGTAATTCTCATCATGCGCAGATATATAGCAGTCAAAGAAACCGCTGGTATTTATTTAGATTTGTTTTGACTTTTCTTATGTGATATGGCTTCATAAGATGAGGTAATAATTGGACTAACTTCACTATAATCATATTAGAGTTAAATCTTGTGCTTTCTATACTTTATTATTCTCATGTCACTGATAATGATATGAAATTTCTTTTTGAGCTTATCATTAGTCTAGAACACTAATCTTTGTTGTTATTTCAGTATCGGCATCTTTGTGAGGATGTTGCTCATTGCATCATCATTTGTCATTGTTAAGCAGGAATTCCGTAAGGATTGGTTGTCAATATTGATGATTGTCACATCCGCTAGGTCATCTATAAACATAAGACATTTGGAGAAAGCTACTGTCTCCACTGGAAAGGAAGGATTGCTGTCAGAAGGAAATGCTGCCTACAATTGGTCCAGGTATTCTTGAATTTTTATTTGATATGAGTGTTATCACCTATCATTGTACCAAAGCCTTAATAAAGAGCTGAGTTATAAAATAATTGGATTATTTTGTGGCCTTTAGAAGTGCATGCAAGCCCCACGGCCATTGCACTTTTTAGCTTCGAGCGAGTCTCATTCACCTAGGCACATTTGAAGTGTACAAGATGTATGCCTAGGCTTGAGGCTCTAGGAACAAAAAAGTGCAAGCCTTTATTATTGATTACATTATTGGTTTGAGAGTAGTTTCATTTTAAACCCAAATGTGTTTTTTTTTCTTGAATTATGCTTCAGATGTCAAAAGTTTACAATTTGAGGAATATTTTTTTAAAAAACAAGACAAATCTATCTTTGAACAACAGTTGATGATTCTAAAATGTACATTTTTCTTACTGCTTTAAAATTTAACAAAAAAGATGCAAAATATTCATATCCTTCCCTTAGGAACACAAAGTGGTTAAACCCTAATGTACTAACTACCTTGACCAATAAAATACATTATCCATCCAGCAAATACGCCACTTCTCTACAAAATTTGTCATCAACTAATCAGTTACTCACTCTTTCATCAAGTGTGCTGACCCAAATAGACAACTACCACTTCTCTTGCAAACTGGCACATTGATATCCAAAACTAGTGGATAAATTTGATACAGAGATTTTGTTGTTTTATTTATGTTATGTGCTATTTCCTTGGCGTCACATCTCTTATACTTAATTTTGACATCAATAAGTATTTCTCTTTGTTCTCTCACCAAAAAAAAAAAAAAAAAAAGAGAAGGATACAAACAAGAGTAGAGGCAAACACCTAAGCCACTTCTTTGTCTTTTCTTTTTTTTCTTTTTTAAAGCAATCCTAAAATCATAAACTTTTGACACATTTGCACAGTAATTGTAAGCAAAAGGAAGGAACAAAAAGCATTTGGGCTAAGTTTAAACTAGCCCCCAAAAATAGGGATTTTTAGTGTAATTAATACTATATTTTACTTCATTGAGGTGCACATAGATTTAAAACGTGATCGGGTCATTTTCGCTGTCGCGGTAGCACATAACGGTAACAGCATCGTCGCAACTATAATGTAATGGTAACAGCTAACCGCTACTCAATTTTTCCGCAAAAAATTACAAAATAAGAAATATTAACACAAATCACTAAATTTAGGAGTTATAACTAATTAATAAGTATAATACTCTATAAATAAAGATTCAACATGTATAAATTTTTTATCAAAATTAATAATTTAGTATAATAAGTAGTGTTACTATTACACAAAACAAAATTCAGGATATAATTATTACTTTATTAATACCATGAGTGCCTAGGAGGATTTGAAGTATTATTTTCATCTTAATTTTGAGAATTTTGATTCCCATATGCTTCTAAGTACTTTTTGTATTGTGATAATGGGTGTAGACATTATATTTTGACCATTGTTTTTTTTCAAATTTTAAACATTATAAATTATGATTTTAAGATGTCACTTTAATTTAGGAAATGTAAATATATATATGTTTTAATGTTACTATTAATTTTTTGATTTTTAAGTTGTTTAGGAATTAAATTTGATTTTAAAAAAAAATATATACTCAAATGAATTATTAAGTTTAATTTCATTTCCTTTTTCGAGTTTTGGTAATTTTCTAGTCTCAATTTAAATTTTAAAACCTAAGAAAATATGCAAAAAATTCTACTTTTTATTTTTATCTTTAATTATGTTATACTTTTATATGAAGTAAAAATGTAAAATTTTAGTTTTGAATTAAAAGTGTTTCTTAATCAAAGAATTAAGCAATAGAGACATCAATATAATTTTATAAATAATTTGAAACAGACAACAGCCATTGACCTAGTTTGATCCAAAACCCTAGTATTTTTATTTTGTGGTTTGTTTATTATTTCATTGTAAATTTCACAAGTGAATACACATATTGCAAATTTTTACCATTCTTAAACTTACTATTAATCATATTTCATTTAAATTTAAAGTGCACAACATTTTTTATATTGCTAAGGGCAAATAAGCAAATATCATGCAGATTTTATTTACATAATAAGGTAAAAAGACGGATAATTTTTATTTGGATTTCTAAAATTAAATTTTGTATATTCAAATAATAATATAGTGATTATTTTTTTTAGGGGAAAACACATTGATTATAATAACTAGTGTTTTATTGTTATATATTGACGGAGTAAAAGTGGTTGATTTATTATTAATATTTGACAAAATCAGGCAATTATTGTAGGGAGAAGAGAAAAAAAAAATTGATAATGAATGGAGACGCGCCCAACTACCAATTTGAGACTCTCACTCTCTTAATTTCCTCCACTTCTCTGTATCTCACACTCATTCACTCAGTTCCAGAACTCTCTCTCTCTCTCTCTCTCAATTAAAAACTGCTCTCTCCCTCTATACTCTCATAACAGATTATATATTCTATTAACAAACTTTAGAAATAAAGAGATAAAAGAGATTGAGATTTTTTTCTGGGGATCTCAAATTCTCTTTCAAAAATGGCGGATTTACAGCCATTGGAAGGTCATCTTAACAGCGGTACTGGCGGCGGTTTTTTGGGTAATAGAGGACAACCACTAGTTGCTGTTACATCATCGGAAAATGTCAGTTCGAAGAGTCAGCGGCAACCTAGCATCCAATTAGGCGAAATTGGTGATGAAGCCGTTAAATTACAACATAACGGTCGTTATGGCTGTTATTAATACATTTTGCTTCTGCCTGTTAAAAAAAGGGATAACCGTAACGGAGGGCTGAAAATCCATTACAAAATGGAAAATTCCATGGAGGTGCATGCCTATATATACATATCAGCACTTAAATGTGCCTAGCTCTTTAAACAACATTATTTGGTAGCGAATTCTAGAGAGGAGCTACTTCCCTGGCCTGGCTAAAAGTGGAAGAGAATGATGAAGAGAATTCTAGAAATCTATTTTGATGTTTTCTTCTCTTTACCTTTTGATTTATGATTATCGAATTTCTCTTTAATCATAAAACATGGAAGCACTTATTGTGCATTTCATGAAATTGATTGCTAAATTATACTGGAGTTTTAGAGCATTAAACATGATGGAGACAGTGTTTCCACACAAGTCTTGCTCAGAATCTAAGGGCTGAGAAGATCAAAATGAATACTTTTATCATTTTGATTTGAATGAGATCAGTTGTAAAATCATTAACTGTGCATTGAATGTAATGTAATTTGAACAATTTACTATGCATTCTGAAGCAATGATTTCTAAATATTGAAAATTGAATAGACCTAATCTCGTGAAAGGGTCATTCTACAGCATTTTGTGGTACAAATCTCCAGGATTCTTAGATGCACTCTTCTGTGAAAGTTTGAAGGTTGTTGTGCCTATTAAAAATTCAACTTTGATTCTATGTATGGCTTTTTATAATGGCCTTTGCAACTATTTGTCCAGATTTTTTGGTTAAATGCCATAATATGGTATGAGAGCCTGCCATATTATGCCACACACTGTTATGTGGTTTTGCTTGGTGCCTTGCAGCCTTTGCCTGTTCTCCTTCTTCATTTTCGTCGTCTTCTTGGTTGGTTTGTTTTCTAGTGGTTTTGTGTCGCTTGCACATGAGAAGTTATGTTGGGGAGACAGCCCATGGTAAGAAATTGTGGAAATGATATTGGCACAAGGTTGAAATCATAATCTTGATGTAAATCTCATGTTGGAAAAATGGTTATTGAAGGTTTTTATGTAAACCCCCATAATATAGGTTTTTATATTCCCGAAACAGCATTTAAATTTAGTGTCTCTATATTGTATTTGGTCAAATGTAGTTATTCTGTTCTTGAGGTAAATCCAATATTTGTATGCATTGAAGATTGTTGAAATATACAGCAATTAAGCATATGAATTTCTTTTAATGCAGATGTGTCGATGAATTGGACTCTCAATTATCAAAGCATGGAAGTCTGAGAAAACTGTATTTCTACCACCAGCACCTAACAGCAGTGAGTTCTTACCTTCAGAATTTATTTTAAAATTTTAGGTCTTGATGGCTGGTCTCGACAACATCCTCATTGGGTGGTGTAATCCCCCTATTTCTTTGCCCTATATGCTCAATGAAGATAGAATTTGAGACATATATGCATATACAATAGCTTGTTATTTCCAATGCTGCTTTGCTTGGTTTTTATTTTATGCATAGGATCCTTGTTACACCTTTCTGTTGCATGGCATAGACCCATGGGTAACTTTTGAGGTCACGTGATTGCCATAGGTCTTCAGGAACACTATGTTTGGACCGGAAGGACGTCCCCAGCATTGTTGTGCATGGCTTGGCGTTGCCAGTAGTTTTCCAGAGTGTGCTTCCCCAATTGTTCCAGAAGAGGTGATCCATTATTTATTTATTTATTTATTTATTTTGGGTGTGGGGGAGATGTTGAAGCAGATGGGTTATGATTCATTAGTAAGAAAAAATCACAGTTCATGGCAGTGTGAATATGATCCAAAAAAAAAAATACATGACAAGGGCATTAAAGGGTAAAACAAAGAGGTGGATAAAGTACAATTCCTCTATGGGAACAAAAGAACTTATAAAAACTTGTGGGGATTTCATGTGTAGATCATGCGTAGATACTTTATATGCTATCAAAAGCAATGCTATTTTTTTCTCATCTTAAAAAAAAATAAAAAATCTTCCTACATATTCTTCCACATCTAACACATTGATACAATAAGACTTTTCTTGTTATCCTTTAACTTCATATGCCAACGAATACGTAGGACATGGTCAAAGAAATCAAGAATTGTTTTTACATCTTTATTGAATTATACTTTTCTTGTAAAAAATTTTAAAGTTAGGAGCTTTTTGAATTTAGGAGTTAGGAGCTTTTTGAATTTAGGAGTTATTTTCTTCCTATTTAATATTTAGGGTTTAAGATGGTTTAGTGATTACATATTTGGAAAGGATATATAAGTATGGCATGTTTTTAGTTACGGAATAAAGGTATGGCATGTTTTTAGTTACGGAATAAAGGTTGTCTTAGATGTGAGAACCTCACCGACATTATGTTGAAACTCCTTAGGGCACATTTGTTTGTCAGAATTCTACATTCCCACATAAAATTGGTTTCCTTGGAAAGTAGATTTCCGTACAAATGATTCTTGGAATATTAAATTATCATGTTTAGTTTGGAAATTAGAACTTCTTGGGAATATATGGTGTTTGATTAGATTATGAAAAATTGCCAAAACAAAATATTAGATTACACTAGTACCCTTAGTTTGGATGCCTTTTATGCACTTGATCTAGAAATATATCATAAATATAAATAAACACAAATAAGGTAAAAAATCTTCATAATAACTAACCAATCTAAAAATTAAATATTTTTCAAGTAGTACTTAAATTTAACATACTAGTTGTTTAAAATATATGATCTTTAATAAGAAATATATAGTTTTAGTCTTTAATCTTATAAATAGTAGTACATCGAAGGTCATATTTGTGCAAATATTTCATTAATTTAGGGTATTAATGTCTTTTTATTTTTTTAATATCTCATTCCCATGAGAAGGTAACTTTCCCACCCTTTGAGATGGGAAAATATTTTTCCATATACATTGGGAAAGTAAGGATGGGATTCACATAATCAGGAAATTAACTTTTCTGGAATGTAATATTCTTGTACCAACTGAACACTGAAATCTAATATTTCCGAGTCACTTTCATGTGAGATTCTGGCAGCCAAATGCTTCTTTACTAAAATTGGAATTAGCCAACTTATACCAAATACATGTTAAACCTAGATGCAACATCCTTTTCACTAATGGATGATGAATTAAAAAAAAAAAACCTTATTCTTGTCTGGTCATATGTATCGCCTATTAGTGCTAAGCTTTCTTAAACATGTGATCAGTTTCAACTTGTAAGAATCGTTTGGCGTGTGCCATGTGGCAGTCTAAATACAAGGGGAGGCTGAAGGTTTATATATACCAGATCTCCTTTAATTGCATTTCTCCTTCACCTCAAGAACTTTGGTGTATAATTCAAACTTCTCATCCCGAAGATCACATTAATAAGAATCTTCATCGTACTTTTAGCATCTATCTTTGGTTTGTGCCGTGTCTTCACTCCCTCTATTTCTGAAACCCTCAATTTTGATCTCTTAGCATGCTGAGAAACAATTGATTCACAAATAATGACCTTCATGCTATAACATGCTGGTATTTAGTTACTGAAAGCCATTACAATGAATATGAATTCTGCTACATATTTAGAGGATGTTTGTCATTTATTTTTATCTTCCATTTGAATCTAGTGAAGACAAAATGCATGGTAATCCATCACTCAGTAAGAAAGAAAATGGAGTAATTTACACTGGTGGTTACTGAACTTTGTACTCAATTTCAATTTGGTCACAAATCGTCAATTTGCATTAATTGTCATCAAACTCCAATTGAAAGAATGTAATTAGAAGTCAGTGAAAAGCTTGCCAAAGAGAGCATTTTTTCTTGTGCTGGTCGGTATCTAAGCATGAAGTCCAGTTCTTAACTCTCTCACACTCACACTCACTCTCTCTCTCTCTCTCTCTCTCTCAATTTTCATTTCTCTATTTTCTCTCAAGTCTAGCAACCATTTCGCTTTCGGTGGGTCTTTCACTGGATTCCAAATTACTTGCATTCAATTGAGACTAAACATAAGTTTAATTAGCAAATTGATGCAGATTAATGATCTGTGACGAAATTGAAACTAATTGCAAAGTGCACGACTACAAGTATAATTAGCCCAATTCACAAGATACATTTTTTAAAACAAAAGTCACATGGCTCAATTTTATAGTTCATAATCTTCTTGAAAACAAGTTTGCGGACAGATGAATTGTTTCTTCCATCAATGCTGAGTTCAAAAGTTTCCGTTTTTTATGACTTGGTGGAAGTCGATATGTTTTCTTATGTTTAATATTATTGGAATTCTGATTTCATTGTAAACTAAAGCATAGAGTGCGAAAATTCTGAAATAAACTTTTGGTAGAAGCTTTACTTCTAGTAATTGATAATTGAATTATGTAGCAGTATCTCACCCCATTTAAACGTATCTCTGTATGGGACATGAATTTCTCCTTTCCCTCCCCACTTTCTCTCCCTTACTTCAAACTCACGTGCATTCTACAAGTTTCCATTCTCTTCAGAATGAAAAAAAAGAAGAAGTGGAAATGATGTGACATTCACTGAATATTTTATTGCAAGTAGGTTACCAAAATCGGGCGAGATGCAGTCCTATATGTTGAATCTCTTATTGAATCTGTCATGGGAGGAGTAGAGGGCTTGATTAATATTCTTGATTCTGATGGAGGATTTGGCGCCTTGGAGACTCAGGTTGTTACCTTTAGTTGATGCTATAACATATAAGGAATTTTTATCGAGACTATGCTTAGTTTATTTATTATTTTTTTGTGAAAATCTCAGCTTCTTCCGGAGCAGGCAGCTTTTTATTTGAATAATGTATCCAGAGTTTCAATTCCTTCAACAAAATCTCCCAAAGGAGCTGTTGGCTTTCCTCTGCCTGGCTATGAGAGCTATCCTGAAAATAATAGTTCTATAAAAATGTAAGGCATCCTATTTTTTTGTCCTTGTTGAATCTGCAAGGCTATATTTAGATTTTGACTTTTATGTTGATTTCAGGTTAGAAGCTGCAATGCAAAGGTTGACCAACTTATGTTCAGTTTTGAATGACATGGAGCCGATATGTGTTCTAAACCATGTTTTTGTTCTGAGAGAGGTAAGGCATGCCATTTCTTTTCTTTCTTGTTCCTTTCCCTCTCTCCCCCCACCCCCTACAGCTTCACCCAAATTTGATTATAGAATTACAAAATCTGATACAAGTATTTTTGTTTTTATATATATATATATTGAAAATGAGTAAAGAATAATAAAATTATGAGAAGGTGCTAAATTACTGCTGCCTCACATATGATCAGAACCTCGTAATGGGTGATATACTAAATAGAGGAAAAATATGCCAGAGAATGAATATGAAAATAAAAAGTTTTGGGAAGTTTTTCGTGGTTTCTCAGAATGCTGACTTCTTTGACCTATCGTTGCACAAGAGATGTGCATTACATCATTTTTATCCTCAAGATGCAAATGGCATCTAATTCTTGGATTACTGTTATAGCATTTTAATTTTTGTGTGTAGTACATGAGAGAGTGCTTCCTCAGTAACTTCAGGAGAAGATTGCTTGCAGTATTAAAAACTGACAATGATCTTCAGCGGCCTTCTGTTCTAGAGTCATTAATTCGTAGGCACATGAGCATAGTCCATCTAGCTGAGCAACACATAAGCATGGACCTAACCCATGGTATTCGAGAAGTTCGACTCACAGAGGCCTTTTCAGGACCAGTTTCTTCTCTGCACTTGTTTGAAAAACCACCTGAGCAGCTTACTGGATCAGCCACAGAAGTTGTATGCAACTGGTACATAGAAAACATTGTCAAAGATATATCAGGCGCTGGAATCTTGTTTACACCGAAGCACAAATGTTTCAAAAGCACAAGGCCTGTTGGTGGATATTTTGCAGAGTCAGTTACTGATCTTGGGGAACTGCAGGCTTTTGTCCGTATTTTTGGTGCCTATGGAGTTGACAGGCTAGACATAATGATGAAAGAACACACTGCTGCACTTTTAAATTGCATCGACACATCATTACGTTCAAACCGAGAAGTGTTAGAGGCAGTTGCTGGCCGCATGCATTCTGGTGATCGAATAGAGAGAGATGCATATTTGAATCAGATCGTGGACTTGGACACAGTAATTGGATTTTGTATTGAGGCAGGGCAAGCCCTTGCTTTTGATCAGCTTCTCGCTGAAGCTTCTGGAGTTGTGCTTGAAGAAGGTGCACCTTTGATATATTCATTACTTGCTGGGGTGGTTAGGCATATACCTGAAGAAATGCCTGAAAAGAGAGAAATTAAGAGGATAAAGGGGGTGGCAAATAGTGTTGGTCTGGTTGTGGATCATGATTCTGAGTGGGTAAGATCAATTCTGGAAGAGGTTGGGGGTGCAAATGATGGTTCTTGGACCTTATTGCCTTATTTATTTGCAACCTTCATGACATCAAGCATCTGGAACACCACTGGGTTCAATATCGACACTGGGGGCTTCAACAACAATATCCATTGCTTGGCAAGGTTTGTTTTTGTTTTGCGGCCATATATTCAATTGGGTTGACAGGGCTACTGAATAAAGATATTTTCAATGCTTGAACATTGGTTCATTGAACATCTAATTATATATAAAATATCAAAGTGAGAGAGAGAGAGGGAGAGAGATGAATAGATGGATGTTTTCCAATTAACTCATAATGATCACTCTCTATGCAAATTTTCTTTATATTATTTGTTCTACAAGGTCTTATGGAGAGGATATCTGTCTATAAACATTAAATTGGTTTCATTTTTTGGATATTGATGAAGATGTCATGCCAAATTTGCTTCTTCTTGCTCCACCCATTGAAACAAGAAACATGTCAGAGTGTTGATCTTACTTGTGCATTTTCACTATATACTCAAACAAAAGGTTTTGAATATCAATCACTAATATCTGTGCCTTGCACATCAAATCTTGCATGCAGGTGCATGAGTGCTGTGATTGCAGGAAGTGAGTTTGTTAGACTGGAACGGGAACATCAGCAGAGGAAGTCTCTCTCTAATGGTCATGTTGATGAGGCTTTGGATGCTGATATACATAGCCGTTTGTCTGCTGAAGCAAGCATCAAATCTGCAATGCAGCTTTTTGTTAAATTTGCTGCTGGAATTGTGCTCGATTCTTGGAGTGAAGTTGATAGGTAATCTCAATGCATACACAGATGCAAACATGCATGTTCTTGTCTCTTTATTTTTGCACGTGCAAATACTACTTTTAGTGCCTCATTTTTAAAGTTGCCTCAGCCTGAAAAACTTGTGTCTTCTAGGTTTCTGCTTCATCAAGTTCTTTTAGCTTTGCATTCCAAGAAAAAGTAGCTAAATTTTCAAATGTATTCAAATAATCACCTCACTAGTATATAGATCTAGATGTATTTGGACCATTCAAACTTTCATATCCATTGCATTTTTTCTTTTGTTTTTTCAGTTTATGTTTCCCACTCATCCTTTCATCATTATCACATATCTCATCTGAATTTTTTAACAACATTGTGGCTTGTACCCATGTGCATTCTTTGGCAAACATATTTCTTCTTATAGCTTTTAACATAAATTCCCCAAGACACTGGAGCTCATTAAAAATCATGCAGTTATTAATATTCACTTGCAGCAAAATAGATTATTATTGAATTGCAATTGTTCTTTCAGAAATTATGTTACAATTCAATCTCAGTTTTCAGGTACCCATGTTGTTAAAGAGCTCCAAAATGTATTTGTAATGGCATTATATATATATATATATATATATATATATATATATATATATATATATATATCTTTATTTTTAAAAATTAGAGAAAAAATAATTTCTATAAAAAAGAA
>CANXYC012311922.1:0-21832 GCA_948193065.1 Aleurites moluccanus
TACTCATTTTCTATCATTATCATAAGTAATTAATAAGTAAATATTTATACTTACTTCAAAATTAATTAATTAAGCCAATAATAATAAATTTATACTCAAAATATACACAAAGAATGTTTAGGAGAATTGATGGGTGTTACACCTATTGGCCGAAGTTGGAATGTTAGATTGCAAGCCTGTGGACACCCCTATGGTACAAAACCATAAACTCGGAGAGTATCCTGATCAGACTCCTACTAATAAAGAGAGATACCAGAGGTTAGTCGACAGATTGATTTACTTGTCACATACACGTCCTGATATTGCTCATGCAGTGAGTTTGGTGAGTCAATTCATGCATGCTCCGAGTGAGGATCATATGAATGCAGTGTTACGCATCATTCGATATTTAAAGTCAGCTCCAGGAAAGGGGTTATTGTTTTCAAAGAATGGCCACCTTGAGGTGGAAGGTTACACAGACGCAGACTGGGCAGGAAGTGTGACAAACAGAAGGTCTACATCAGGATATCTTACATTCGTTGGAGGCAACCTTGTCACATGGAGGAGTAAGAAACAAAAGGTTGTGGCTCAGTCTAGTGCTGAAGCAGAATTCAGAGGTATAGCAAAAGGATTATGCGAGCTTCTTTGGCTTCTAAAACTGTTGACAGAATTCAGTTATCCACCAGGTGTGGGAATGAAGTTATTTTGTGATAATAAAGCAGCTATAAATATCTCCCATAATCCTGTTCAACATGACAGAACCAAACATGTTGAAATCGATAGACACTTCATTAAAGAGAATTTGGATACAAAGGTAATCCAGTTGCCTTTTATCAGGTCTGAAGACCAACTAGCTGATATACTGACGAAGGCTGTGTCAAGTAAAGATTTCCATTGCTCACTTGTCAAGATGGGTATCAAAGACATTTTCTCACCCACTTGAGGGGGAGTGTTCAAGTAAGCTGTCTCCTGATTAGGCTCCCTTTTATTTAAGAAGGTTATTTTCTTGAATAGAAATTATTCTCATTGTATACCTCCTAATTAGGGTGTCACCTTTTATTTAGGAAGGTTATTTCCTTAAATATAAATTCTTCTCATTATATACCTCCTAATTAGGGTGTCATATATCATGTATATATATGCTGTAATTAACTGTATAGAAATAAAATATTTTTCTCTCAAATTATAGGAGAAGCTTTTTCTCCACAATATTTTATGTAATAATATAAAATAATAGGGATTAATTTAGTATGTTTGATAATTTTTGAATATTAATATAAAAATTAATTAATTTAAAATTTTAAAAATATTATTTACTATATCATATTATTTAGTGTTCATATTTAAAATTTTAACATGATAAATTAATCATATCTTATTAGTGTTGATTCTTATCATATTAAAAATATATATTAATACGATCCACTAATATAAATTGTCACCTTTATCAATAACATTATAAATTATGAATATTTTAATTGCCTATTAATGTGGAATATAACTGTATTTGTTACTTATATATTGATATGAAAATAATAGATTTGCTTATTTAAAAATAATTATTTTCCGTTACATGAAAAAAAAATTACCAAAATCACTAATATTATTAAAACCAATTCCTGTAATAAAGGATGAATTCAATAAAAGTAGAAAGTACGAAATAGTATTAAATCCACACAACAAATCAAAGTGAATATAATAACTATTAGTGCATAATAAAAAAATTATTGCTCTTAATGTTCAAATCCCTAATCTATAAGTATACTAATAAAGTATCAATCATCTAAATCAAACATAATCTTTTGTATATATATATATATATATATATAATTATTTACTATTGGACTCGGATTAAACCTCTAACTCATGTAACTCATGACTATTTGTATCTATCGGTATGAAGACTAGACCAAGCCAGAAAATATTAGTAAAAACATATATTAATACTAGTACAAAGCTTTAAAGAGTAATGTTGATATATCTAAGAATTTTTGTAGGATTAAAATTATATTTTTAATCCAATAAACTTAAGAATAAAAATATTTTTTTTTGTCCTTTATCATAAAAATATGTTTTTTTTTTGGGACAATTTGATGGAAAGTTTAACCTTTTAAAATTTTTTATATATCATATATATGGATAATTGTATAAGTATTTATAGGGTAATGTTAATAGATTAATTTTTAATATCACAACTAAATATGTTTTATTTTTTTATGTAATATATGATCTAAAATAAAAAAAAAATTAAAAAAGAAAAGAATGACCATTGGACTAACAAAAAAAATAATAAGAAAATATTCAAAAATGATATTATTTATAATATTTTTTATAAATATGATTTATTTTTTTTGAAAATTTATAATTTTGATATTTGACACTCTCTCCTTTTACTTTTTTCTACGTTACCATATCGTTTTTTATCTTTTTCTCTACAAACTCTCATAAAGTGTTTGAGACTCTTATCTCTCTTTGGAAATACAATAAATTAATTTATTTTTCTCTCTTTAAAATCCAAGCTCATTATCGTTTATCTCCTTTGCAATGGATCGCAGAAAAAAATCTTAAGTTTATATTTATTCTCTTTATTTATATTTTATTTTTAAGATTATTTGATATAAAATTATTGAGATCTAGTTTGGTACAACTTATGAAAATAGCTTTTCATATGAGGAAAAATTATATTCCTAAAAGTGATATTTCTAAAAATAATTAATTATATGTTTATGTTTGGTAAAATACAATCCAAAAACTATTTATAAACTTATAAGGGTATTTTTGTCTACTAATTTTTTAAAATCAGTTACGCGTTTAATTTAAAATTCAGCTATCTTGAAAAGTTTCAATTTCTAACTTATCCAAATAGTTGAATTTTAGCTATCCAGATAATTGCTTTTATTAATTTTGATATTTACCAAACACTATAAATTGAGCTAAAATCAATTTTTCACCTAAAAAAAACTATTTTTTCCTTTCTATAAGTTGTGCCAAACGGGCACTGAATGTTTTACTTTTAAGATTATTTATTTGGAATCAATTTAAAATTATTGGATTAGTTGTTTCAAGACTGTAAATTGATTTTAAATATTTTTTTCTTGACTATTTTCAATTAATTTTATCTAAAATATAAAAGTGAAAGTCAGTTAAAAATTAGTCTAATAAGTTAGAAATTAATCGGAATCAATTTAAAATCATCAAATTAGTTGTTTTGATATTGTAAATTGAGTCTGAATATTTTTCTAACTATTTTCAACAAATTTCAAATATTTTTCAATTAATTTGATTTAAAGTATAAAATTAAAGTTATTTAAAAATTAATCAAACTTAATTGAAAATTAGTCAGAGCATGACTAATTACTTTTTGCAAGTTTTCAAGAATAAATTTTTCTCGTTCACAGTAAAAATAACTATTTACTGTCACATGTGATAATCTTTTTAATCAGTCATATATTTAAGGCTATATATTTTTTAAAAAATAATTTAAGAAAAAATTAAATTATTTCTTCTTAAATTTTTAATACAAATAAAAAATTTATTTTCATATTTTTAAAAGTAAAAAATATTTTTTAAAAAATATTTTTATTTTTTATTTGTTATTTTTTCAAAAATAAAATAAAAATACTTTTTAAAAATATTTTTTAAATATTTTTAAAAAATATTTTTATTTTCAATTTTATTAAAAATATGAAAATATATTTTTTAATCCTAAAAAAAAAATTAAGGTAAAAATGAAATGTAATTAATTAAAATTAAAAGATAAGAATATTTTTATCTTTTTATTATCTTTATAGGATTAACTAATGATTGATTAATGGTAAAATTGAATGGAGAAATCTAGTAATATATTATGATATTTGTTAAAAAGAAATTAATATATTTATAAAAAATTAAATGAGGTTAAATGAATTGAATCATTTTATAAAAAAAAAAAAAAAAATTAATTCTTTTTAAAATGTCCAATGTGCACTTTAAAACTAAACAAGTACGAAAAGTTATATTTTCAAGAAATATATATAAAAAAATATTATGTGATGGAATGACCATGGTATCCCCATAATGACTTGCATTGAATTGGTAATAGTAATTTAATATTGCCATAGGTCAAATTCGTGGTCCTAAGGAAAGGCTAAATGAAGGAAAAAGAACCATATTTAAAATACAAAGTGGAACACAACTACTAGTTGTCCTAAAGAAAGCTGAATAAAGGAAAAATATTAACATAATCATAGTTGGATTTTTTTATTAAATAAAATAAATTTAAAAAATTTAAAATTTTTTTAAATTAAATTAAATCTTCATTATAATTAAAATATCAATTTGATTTAATTATTTACAATTTATTGATATCAAATCAAATATTTTTTTTAATAAACCGTCGTTATTTTATTATAAATTAAAAAAAAAATGTTAATAAAATATCGGTGATAAAAAAATTTCAAAAATAATTTAATATACAATATAAAATTTTTCTATTCTATTAATTAACACACTCAAAATTTATATTTTTTTTTAAATTAGATTTTTTTAATAAATTTTCATGAATGATTATTTTTTAAAATTTTAAATTAATATTAGATTAAAAAAATGTGAATATATATAAAATAAAATAAAACATATTTAATTATAATAATAATAAAAAATAATATATATATTATTTTAATTCAATTCGGTTTGAAACTAAAAAAAAATTCAAACTACAAATTAAATTGAATATACAATTTATTTTATTTTTCAAACTAAAACAAATTAAATAATTGCGAAATTATCGATTTCAATTTAATTTAATCGGTTTGATTCAATTTGATTGGATTAACTTTCACCCCACCATTATGTAAAACAAGATTAACATTAACATGGATTATAGATTAACATTAACATGGATTATAACATAAAAAACTTATAAACCGATTAGCATTGAAAAGTAAATTAAGCGTTGAATAATATAAATTATGAAATTTTTAAATAATAAATAGCATTATCAAACACCACCAAAATATGCTTGCATTATCTCAATTCATCTTATAGAACATGCCTACATAAGGAAGAGCTTAGAGTTCCTTCACATTTATGATACTTTGGTCACTTTGGTCGATCCTATATTTGGAATGAAATGCAATTCTTGGAATATATATATATATATTTTTTATTCACATGAGTCCATTTTTTTTTTATTATAATATTTGAATAACTTGAATTTATGCTGAAATGATCTATTTTATATAATGCTTAATATAACAAAATTATATTTAATTGTTTTAAAAAATAAATTTGGAATAGGATAAATTGAAATTTATCCATTTCCGAGGTGAATCAAAGGTGCCCTAAGCATTTCCCTTAAAGGATACCATTTCATACATGAGGTTTTATCTAATTTAAGACCTAAGAAACCTTTGCATCCAAAATAAATCAATAAGAAGTACAAACATTCTAAAATACGAAATCCATATTCAGAGATGGTTAGAAGAAATTTGGCAGAAAATAATTTAAGCAGGTTAATCAACTGAAAAATTTTCAACTTTTGAACAGGTGCGCCAACATATGTAAGGTCTGCTCATTGCAAACTTGCTGAATATGGCTTAGTTTCTTACAAAGATCTATTAAACAAAAGTTAAAGCTATAAAATTTATTCAAGAACATACTAAACTAAAACAATTTTTAGTTTTGGCAAATGTACACAAATCAGAAGAATAAACATTAGCAAAATCTGGTACTACACAAGTATAACCAACAAGAATGTACCATGACATAAAGAATATATTGTTTCAGCTATGAAAAATGCATCTTTGCAACAATTTCAAGAAATTTTTGCATTGTGAAGTTGCTTGGCTGAAATGCCTTTTTAGCATTTTTTAGGAGCAATGGGTGTGCCCTTAATTATTAGAACCTTTATATGTTTAAAATGGGGAGAAATTTATTTTTTGGGAGAAAATATACCAACATCCTTTGAAATTGTGAGGGTAATTTTTTTTTTCCTGCAGTCATACAGATGGAGAAAAATGCATGTATCATAAAAAATAAAGCATATCCATTAGTTTGTTGTCGGGCAAGGTGGTGTTCCTAGGTTGGTTCCGTGTAAGCTTATATTTCCAGAGCTTATAAAGGGGTCTCTTTGAATGTTATCCAACTAGCTTTGTTTTATATTTCATTTTGCTAGTTATTTATTTTTATTTTTTTTAGTTATGGGATGATTGCTCGTCCTCTATAGCGTACACTCATTTCTTTCCTTCTCAATATTATGTTTCTCATCTAAAAGGAGGATGTATAAACAAATCAATCCTCAAAAATGGTCTCGTCCTACTTTTCTAAATCCCTATTTTAAATTCTAGCACTTCCTTCAGCCCCAAGCTTCTCAAGTATGTTATTTGAATCTAAATGCACCTCTTCAAACATTTCTTCCCTAAAATTAATGGGAATGGTTGATTTCCAATCAATTAAGCTCATTTTGTTTTCTAATGCACCCTGAAGTGACGCCATCCACTCTCTCTTTATTTTTCTTTCTCATGCTTGACTAATACAAGGTAATTCATTTCCCAATTTATGCTCCATTTTGTTCAGAAAAATGCTTCTGTCGCAATGGTGCAGTTCATCAGTTTGATATATTCCCTTTGAGTTCTAAATCCTTTGACTCAAAGCTAAAACCTAGAAGGAAATTGTAGAATATTCTCATAATCCTAACAGATCATAATCCTAAAACCTATTGAGAAACAAAGTCTGCACATTATCTTCTTAATGTATAAAGCACTTGTGAGTTAGAAAAACTTAAAAAGCCACTTCAACAGGAAAACTTCAGACTAGATATAGTTCTAAGAAAGTTTTTTGTTATATACAATGATAAATCAAACAAACAGGTGACATACTAGGATAATCAAAACATTTAAAAAAATAAGGTTCAACATCTCACTATTATCTCTGCTTTACATTGTACGGTTGCACTCTGAGGTTGTGAAACAGTACAATATACAGTACATTGTAATTTCATAGACTATATAAGGATGCAGAATTTCATACCAGGAAGCAGTTTCTCACAAAGTCAGAAGCATGTAAAAGAATTAGTTGATGCTTTTTTTTCTTGGACTACACTTCCCCATCTTCAAAGTCAAAATTCATCTTCTATGTAAACACATTAGATTTTCACAAGTAACAGTGCTAGTTGCTCATCAGACACTCTAACATCAATGCATGTCCCCAGTACTGCTGCAAGCCTTGCAGCTAATTGATGCTTACACTATGAGAGATTAAAAAGCGGGAGAAATAAGAATTAATCATTAGAGCATCAAAGAAAAGGGGGTTGTAAACAAAAGTCAATTTACGAATTAGCAAGAATACAATCTTACACAAAGTTGTTCTCCTCTGTTTACAATGTCGTAAAAAAATGAGTAGCAGGCACAATATTGTTCTGGGAAACAGAAGTATTCCTCCTTTTTGCGCGATTCACCCACCACCTAATCACACCAATACAAAGTAGAAATCCATTTTTACTACCATCTTTTAAATCATTGCAAAAACCAACTTTTGATAACATTACCAGGTTTCTTTACCACCATCCAACTACACTTCCATTCTCCGAATTTAACCCTCAAACCTCTTGCTATTCAGCTAAATATACATATATATAAAAAAATTCTTTAAACCCATTTTACTTCACACTTCACAGTGCATTTTCAAACCCAAATTAGGCCTTAGTTTCAAATTGTAAAAAGCTACCTATACAAATGTAAAAAAAATGATTGAATACACAAAGAAAAGGACTGGAATGAACCTGAAAGATGCAACGACCACTGGGCTCACCAGAGATCCTCTTGACGCCTCTTTGATCCACTATCTTAGTTGCTCTCTCAAAATTTTTACCAAACAAGAAATGCAAGCTACAATTAACAGAAACAAAAAGGGGTAAAAATAAAAATAAAAATCTAAATACCCATTTGCACAATCTGAACAAATTGAAGGTGAAAGTAAGAAAAACTACTCACATTGAGAGCTGATCCTCAGTCACTGATATCAATAAAATTTGCAAATTAAACCTCAATTTTTAGTGGGTAAGGTTTAAAGTTTCCGTAATTTGTATAAAAATAAGAAAAACAAATCAGAGAAACAGTAAAGGAAGTACCTGAACGAGTTGACTCGATGGTTTTCCATATCGAGTCTGCCACCAAACTACCTGCGCTCATTTTTGGTCTTCCGTACCATATGTTAAAATTAGAGAAAAACTTCAGAAAACTGATATGATAACAAAAATTAGAGAAAAATCGAGAGAATTTAAGATTTATGTTTATATGCAAAAGAAAATATAGTTTATATCTTCCATTGCAAGAAGCGATTAGATTTGAATATGAGATGTGATTTCATTTATAAAAAACTATTTTTTAATTTTTGAAATTTCACATAATCAATATTTACAGTATTATTTTTTTAAAAAATAATTAATTAAATTTTTATATTTTAATTTCGTTAGATATTTTGATTTTTTCATATAATTTTTTATTATTTTAATTAAAATTTTTAAAAAATATAAATAAAAAAAAATATTGTAAAATTATTAAAATGTCCCTTTTTCTCCGTTGCCTAGAGTTTTACTTCTTCTCTCTTTTTTTTTTTTTTTTTTTTTACTTTTCATGTATAAAATTTAAAATAATTTAAAATTTATTTTATTAAATTGAAATAAATAATTTTAATTAAAAATATTATCTATATTTAATTATTTAATTTATTTTTTATATTTAATTTAAAATTAAAATAAATAAAATTATTTTTCATCTATTAGAAATTACTTTTTATATGTTTAATTAAAATAATTATTTTTTGTAATCATAATAATTATTTTAAATAAAAGAAAACTAAAAATTTTTAATTATTTTAAATTTAATTAAATATAGTAAAAAAATTATTTTAATTTTAATTAAATATAATAAAAAATACTTATTTTAATTAAATATATAAAAAATAATTAATTGAATGTGCAAAAAGTAATTTTCAATAAATGAGAGTAATTTTATTTATTTTAATTTTAAATTAAATATAAAAAGAAAATAATTAAATAATTAAATAAAAATAATTATTGTAATTAAATAAAAAATAATTTTATTTATTTTATTTTAGATTGAATATAAAAAAGAAAATAAACGAAATAATTAAATCAAAATAATTATTTTAATTAAATAAAAAGTAATTTTATTTATTAAAAAAAATCTGTAAAAATATTTCATACAAAAAATATTCATATATATTTTTACTTAAATAAATTTAAAAATTAGGGATGTAAGTGTTAACTAGATAAAATTTTAAGGACTAAAAAATAATTTATTGAAAAATAATAATTTAAATTTAAATTTTTATTTTCAATTAGCAATGAAAAATCGTTGCTAATTCATCATTATGATTTAAATTAATTTTTATTTTTTTACTAATTATTTGTTATTAATTTCAGTATTATTTAATTATAATATTGAATTTGAATTTCTAATGTTAAATTATAATAAAAAATTTAAATTTATAATAAAATATTAATATAATTAAATCACAATTAAATATATAAATACATAAAATTTATAGTAATCAAAGTAAAAAATTATTTTATACATCATTCTACTGTATTTCATAATATGAAGTATCAGATAGTCTAGTAGAGTCATTAGGTACAGTAACTAGATATGCAAGACAGGGATCAGCAACATCATTTATAGACTGGATGAGAGTAGCATCCTCATCATATATATCATCATCTAGTAGACTAATATGCTACTACAACCACCTTAGTCATCAGAGAACACGCGGGCAAAGGGTGGGGACAGGGATCTACTTTTGCTGCAGTTGTTGAGCCTACAATTTTTGTTGTTGTAGCTTTAGTCGCTTCCTCTCTCGCTCGAGCTGCTCTTTTGATTGTAGTATCTCTAGAACTGTCCTTAGATCTTAAGAAGAGAGGAACTCCACCAATTCTATTTGGACCTCCATCATTAGATTCTCTTTAATCATTTGCATAATATCCACAGACGACTGTGCATAGAAAGGAGTAAGACCACAAGCGGGGGGTAAGTAGCAGAAGAAGAGCTAGCACTAGGACCGTAGTAGGTGAATGCTAAGACTTGATGTCACACACCTCCTTTTATGCTCCCTAACACTTTAGGTACATATCATCCTCATCAATTAAACTCGATTGATATATCCCTAAGACAAGTTGAGACATCTCCTCTCGCATGCTGATAATCTCCTCCTTAAAGAAATTATAAGTAAATCATTAATAGTCCGTTGAAAAGCTTATCCTTCTACTGTATGTTATCAATCATTATAAATATATTTAAAGTTATAATATTTATATTGGGGAGGAGACCTTGATCAACGCAAATCTACTTCTAGTTATGCTTTCTTACTCAATAAAGGCGCCATCTCATAGAGTAGTTAAAAGCAGACATGCATAGTTTGTCAATCATAGAGGCTGAGTTTATTATTTGTTTAGCTATTGTGCAAGAAGCTATTTGATTAAAGAGAGTCTTTATAAATTTGGGATTTCAAAATGATTGTGGAAGAGCTATTACAATTTATTGTGATAATCAAACAACGATTGCTTTTACAAAAGATTCCAAATATCATAATAGAACTAAACATATTGATACCAAATATAATTTTGTTAGAGATATAGTTGCTAAACGAGAATATCTATACAATATATATCTACTCATCAAATGTGGTTGATCTTTTAACTAAGCTCATTCCAAGAGATGTTTTTCTTGCATATGTGAATTCCCTTGTATTGCATAGAATATAAAAGTTTGTAATAAATATTGTTGAGTTTATATATATTATACTATATTAATAAATGCAAATGATTGTTATGTTCTCAAATTATTGTCTTCATGTTCATGCTATATACATATCACATGTTTATCTAAAGCTCAACAAAGAGATGTCACATAGATTTTAAATTGACTTACTCACACAAGTAATCGCTTTTAGCACTGAAATAACGAGTATAAATGAGACATAATGTTATGATTGTCACCTCAATAAGGCAATAAGATGAGGTTGTATATATATATAATAATCAATTTAGATTACTCAATATCCAAATAATCTGTGAAAGCCATATGTGCGTTTTCAGTAATTATTTATTATTTTAGAGTACTTGGAGAACTCAAATTAGGCACAAGTGAGCTGCGATTAAATTTAGATATGTACAATATTTAATATGACATCACAATAATAAAGAAAATAGGAATAAGTATAAAAAAAAACTTGTGGTTAGAGCCATTTACAACTTGAGGTACATGGTTTGTTTTATGACAAAAATAAATATATGGTTTCTACTATTAGCAATTAAACATAGAAAGTACTAACACCGTTAATAGCCGCCAACTAATCCATTTTTAATTTTGAAAAATGCCACATGGCATTTTATTTTATTTTTTAAAAAAATATTAAAAGATATTAATTTTAAAAAATTTAAATTTAAATTTTAAAAATTAAGAATTAATTTTAAAATTATAAATATCTTTAAAATTAAAAATTAAAAATAAGAAATTATCGATATATTTAGATTTATAATTTTTAAATTAAATAAATATTAAAAATTAATAATTTTTAAAAGAAAATAAATTTTAAAATTTACAATTATAATATTTTTTAATTTTTAAATATTTTATTTATTATAATAATAATAAATTTAAATTAAAAAATAATATATTTTATTTTAAATTTATTATTTTTATAATAAAATAAAATATTTTAAAATTTTAAAATATTATAATTTTAAATTTTAAAATTATAATATTTTAAATTTTAAATATTTTTAAAATTAAAATTAAAATTAAATATAAAGTTAAAGTTAAAGTTAAAATTAAAATTAAATATAAAGTTAAAGTTAAAATTAAAATTAAAATTAAATATAAAGATAAAGTTAAAATTAAAATAAAAATTAAAATTAAAATAAAAAAAAATTAAAATTAAAATAAAAAATTAAAATTAAAATTAAAATTAAAATTAAAATTAAAATTAAAATTATAAATTAATTATATTTTAAGAATAAAATAAAATATTGAAAATTAATACTTTTAAAAGAAAATAAATTTAAAAATTATAAATATTTTAAAAATTAAAATTAAAAAATCCAAAAAATTTTAGATTAAAAATATTAAAATTTTAAAATTAAAATTTAAAATTTTTCCAAATTATTAATTTCTAATATTTTATTTTTAATAAAATAAAATAAAATGCCACATAGAGAATTAAAAATGAATTAGTTGGGGTTACGTAGGCGTCCACTAACGGTATTATTATTCTTTACCTCTAATTGCTAACGGCAAAAATCATATACAGATTTTTGTAAAAAAACCAACCACGTACCTTAAGTTGTAAATAACCCTAACCACAAACCTGTTTTTTATACTTATCCCAAGAAAATATTATAACATAATATTTATACCATGTGTACTTGTTTGACCAAGAAAATAGTAGAAAAATGAATAATTGCTTCTCCATTGTGTGAGACTTTTATGAGGATAGGATAAAAATTTATATTGATACCCTTATACTTATTTACTATTATTTAGATTTATAGTTAGTATATTATTATTTTATCATGTATCTCATGATTATGGATGATACAATTTGTGAAACATATCTAGAAAAATAACTAAATGTGAATTATAATTTTTTAGTAAAAAAAAAGTAAGACTTTGTTCTTAATGTTCATTAGTTGACCAATCTTATCGCTTAATAGAAGTGTGACTTGATTATGGATATATAACCAAATATTCGAACGTGCTCTTTGAGAGATTAAAGATGTTATAATGATTTAAAGGGACAAGTCTTAAGTACTGCGAGTTCAAGTGATTAATTTCTAATTATTTTCACTTAAAGTTGAAGTTGCTATGTTACTCCTAACAGATGCATGGTGAAAAGTTCTCAAGTGCAGATTTGCTCCCTAGGTTGCGCTATCTGTACACTAGTATTAAAATATAGATTGTGATTACAATTAATATCGCAATGAGGTTTTACCTATTATATGTGAGTGTGAGATATTAGTATTAGGACCGGATTGAGCACCCATGACCGGTCAATTCATATACGAATTCACCTGTTTTAAAGTAACTATTTTGATAGTTATTTCACGATTTTTCACAAAATCATACATCTCTTAACTAAATATATAATTTATTGTTGGACAATAAAAAAAG
The DNA here is from genome assembly GCA_948193065.1 of Aleurites moluccanus. Lineage (NCBI taxonomy): Eukaryota > Viridiplantae > Streptophyta > Magnoliopsida > Malpighiales > Euphorbiaceae > Aleurites > Aleurites moluccanus. The sequence goes on from CANXYC012311922.1 coordinate 13,146, forward strand.
CAAAGTAAAAAAAAAAAAAAACTTATGCTCTCATTTGTAAATAAAACCATAACTAAAAGAGTGAATTAAAATTGTGAATAAAAAGTATTTTCATTGTGATTTACTCCAAAACTTGATAATAATTAATTTTGGTATACTAGTGGTATCATATGCATTCTAACCCTTTTTTTTTTTATTCATCTGTATTCAATAGAATTAAATCAGTATGGCCAAATTATCCCAATAAGCCATCCTTAGTATTGTCATATTCCCACCTCCACCTTCCACCCAATGTGATCCTTTCCGTTAAGTCCATCCTTATATTTCCAAGCATCCATATTGGCATTCAAATTTCCACCTCTTCAATGCTTGCAAACCAAAATACATTTGTTGATTTGGTCCTTTTTCTATCACGAAATATCACTCCCCTGATATATTCAGGACCCAACATTTCAAATGCAAGGAAAGATGTTCTCCTTCAACGTTTCCTCATTATCCAGCACTCCAGATATAGTTGAAGATGTTCTCCAATTCCAGCTTCTGGGTATGCCTATGCATGTGTAGATCTATAAATTTGGTTTTGAAGTGTGTGAAACGTTATTGAACTTATAAATGCAAAATTTGCAGCAATTACTAGAGAATAATGATGATAATAGCATCTAATTTTGGATGACCATTTTGATTATAAATAAAATGGAAACGAAAATCATGTTTCACACAGAATTTTTTATAATAACCGTGAAACCCCAAACTTTTAAGTTAAGGATATTTTTATATTTTGTGTGTATTTGTAGACTAAATTTAAGTTATAGGTTAGAAGTGATAATTTAAAATATAAATATGAATTATGAAGCTAAATGATTATATTTTGTATTTTTGTTATTTTAGGGATATTGTGATAATTTTCTATCAAGGTTATTTTGGTATTTTCACTTGAGTTATAATTAATTAGACTTGAAAAATTTATATGATGCATAATTAAATATTATAGTTCTTGTATAATTTAAATAGTATTAGTGGTCAATTTTAGAAAATAACATATTTTTTTGTTAAACTTATTAAATTAATTAAATGGTTGATTAGTGAGCTATTAAGAATTAGAGTTTTATTATCTTTTGGTGATATATAAGTGTTAGTTTTTAGAGTGGTAGTTATTAGTTTTTAGAGTGGTATTTATTAAAAAAAAAAAATGTAGAGAGGAAAGAAAGAGGAAAATACAGACTTTGATTTTGGAGATTTTCTTCAGGATTCTAGAAATTTTCTTGGAGGTAAAAAGTTATACCATTATTCTAATGTCTTATAATTAATTTATATACATGATTATGATTTTTAAATGATTAAATTTTAAGATTTGTATAAGAAAGTATGATATAGTTGAGTTAAGATTCATAATTTATAAGTTTTAGGCTGATGAATTAGAACTCATTTAGTCTTTTATTGCTAATCGAAATTGCGAATTTTGTAACTTGTAGTTAGATTTATATTTAATGGTGAAATTTTGATATGTTTGATTTATAGATGTCTATTTTATTTTATTTAAATTTGAGAACGATCCTATGGTTTGATCTAATTTTATATTTAAAATAATATAGACTATCTGTCCAAAGGGTCTGTGCAGTTTAGTCCTAATATAAGAATTAATTGAAGGAATATTTGGACTCCAATTAATCTAAATTTTGACATAATTATAATTGTATATGCTTTGTATATTATAAATTTTTTTTGAGAATTTTAGAGAACTTTAAAGTAGGATTTTAGGGGAATTTTTACCTATTGCCAGTATTCAGAAAACTTGTCAGAAAATCGAATTTGAGATTATATTTGGAGGGCCAAATAGATTCCGAATTTGAAGATTTTTTAGAGTTATGTTAGCTAATTGATATTAAAATTTGAATTAATTTGGAGAAATTTATGGTACTCTGAAATAAATAATATCTCCACTGCCAGAATTTATATATTAGAGAAATTTTGGAATACAAGTTATATATGTTATATTGATATGATTTTTCATGTTAGAATAACATTCATATTATTAAATTGAATATTTATATATTTAAATAATATTAAATATATTTATTTATAAGTATTCATACATGAATTATATGTTTGCATTTATATTAATTATACGAATTATATGTATAGGTGTTGGAGATAATAAATTTAGTCTATCATTTATGTGAAGACTTTCAGGTGAAAGAATATATAAATTGAAATAATTTAATGTTTGTATATGTGATTTTTGTCTGAATAAATTAACTAAATTTTCTTGTAATTAGAAATTGGGGAAGACTAGTTATATAATATTAATATTTATATGATATATAAATTTATTTGTAATATATGTATAATGTGTATATGTAATGGTTGTCATTAAATTTTTTATATTAAAATTTATTTGTATCTAAATTTATAAATCATTACTATTATTATTTTCTATGTGATATTTTTATTGGAGGTAAGATAAAAACTTGAACCTCCATATTATTTGGGTTTCTTTTGAACTACTGTCTTATATGTTATATATATTTGACATATGGACAATGATCTAGTGTATACTTTACAATATTTATATATTATACGAGTTTTGAACCTTATATGGTATATGGACTATGTATCACATATGTGTAAGTTAAAGTGTTTAGTTGGAGCTCTTCTCATTATTTGATTTGAATAATTATTTGTTTTAAATAAATTTATTAATTATTTATTTTAAATGAATTTATAAGTATATGAGAAAAAAATTATTTGTATAAGTTATATGTAAGATTTATAGATTTTTACGTTTTGTAATTTAAAACAGAATATTTAATAATTTTATTTAATTATTATTTATATTTGAGTTAATATTATTTATTGTATATGTGTTAGGTGTATGTGTACTTAATTGTTTAAAACGTAAGATTTCTTCCCTACCTTTATATATTTTTTCACTAAGTGTGTGATTTGCTCACTCCATTAAATTTTAGTCTCTTTGCAGGTCTGTGGTATTCTTTTAGCAAAATTTTATCTCTTTCTTCCAAAGTCAAGCTAAGATTTTAAGGATAGTTATTTGTAATTACTTTTGAGAAATTTTAGTTGATTTTCAAATATTATTATTAGTCATATGTCTTACTTGTAGAGAATTATTAATTATTTAAATAATACTTAAATGATAATATATGGATATAAGTAATTGATTAAATGTTCATCTGTATATTATAGATTATATGCATAATATTTATTAGGTTTGTGTGATTAAATTTCGGTCTAATTACATGTCGATCGCTATCCTCGAATTTGATTCGTAACAATAATTCTATCTAAAAAAAATCTCTATTACGAAGTCTAAGAAGTCAATTTCCAACAAAAAAAAAAAAAAAAAGAAAAAGAAATTCTCATACACTAATTCAATGACATAAAAATACATAAAGTAAAAAAAGAAATCAGTGTATTTTAAAAAAAATAAATAAAAGAGTCATATATATGTTAGTTAAAATATATCATTACTTATTGATTTAGTTTATAAGATAAATATATATTAGTAAGAAATTTATTTCACCAGCTTCTCCCGAGTATGCAAAAAAAAAAAAAAAAAAAAAAAAATTTAAATTCATTTTTCTTATCTTAACGACTTAATTTTTTTTTTTTTTTTATAATTGTTCAATTTAAATTCAATTTTCTTTTTACCATAAAAAGGAATTTAATGGAGGATACTTATTTCAATCAATAATTAAAATATCGATCCTGTCAAAATTCTTAACATTACCCTTCAAACCACATGTTATTTAATATAAATTTAAATTATTTAAATATATATGTACTATAAAAACTTTATTTATTTTATAAATAAGACAAAAGAAATAAATTTTGGTTAAAAGATTTTTTCCCATTTTCTTTTGGCAAAGCAAAAAAGGACACTTGTTTTGTGGGAGAGATGTACCATGGACCCATCACAAGAGTGACGAGGCAAAACCTATGGACAAAAAAGAAGAGCGCATATTCCCACTTTTGATGAGCGGCCGTTGGAGAGTCTACGGCCTCAAGTGGACAACGCTAGAAAACCAATCTCATGGTGACACATGGAATTCTTAGTGAGTGTAATTGCCAGCCACATCTTCACAAAACGCAATGTAGTTGACTTCAAGAAGAGGTAATACTAAATTTCATTAAAATTCCTGTTTGATTGCTCTCTTTTTCTTTAAATTTTGAGATTAAAAGAAGAAGAAGATTACCAATGGCAACTGTATCTGCTGCTTCTTATTTGGTTACAAAGAGCTCTAATGTAAATTATGGAGGAAATGTGCTGGCGGCTAAAGTGATATTGGCACAAAATTGCCTCAAAAACCATATTAGTAGTACTCACATTGGATTAAGGTTGAACAAGTTGCATATGCTAAAATTGAAAGTTAATGCAAAAGCTTCAATAAGACAATTGAAAAAGCCATTTGGAGTAGTTATTAAATGTGGAATTGGGATGAACTTGATTTTTGTAGGAACTGAGGTTGGTCCATGGAGTAAAACCGGTGGACTCGGGGACGTTCTTGGCGGGCTGCCACCAGCCATGGCGGTATGTATATTATTTATCTATAACAGTGAGTAATTGAACAAAACTATTTTCAATGAGTTATTGAACAAAACTATTTTGGATTACTACCATGATATATAATCCAAATAATTTTGCAGATACAACTAATAAAACTACAATCAATAATTGATTAAGTTGGCATTAATCAAAGTTTTTGACAATCCATGTAGTACATACATATAATACTTCCCTCAACATTAATACTAAAAATTAGTTAGGTAATTAGATTTGATGCTTGTTTAATTTATAGGCAAATGGGCATCGAGTGATGACAATCTCACCCCGTCACGACCAGTATAAAGATGCTTGGGATACAAATGTTATTGTACAGGTAAATTCTGTCATGTAGCAAGAAATTAAAGGAAGAGTCGACTTTGTAGGTCTCAAGTTCAAGTCTTGGAGTTAAATTAAAAAAACAATTTTTGTTGCTGAAACTGACCTTTCTTCCTTTCCCACAGATAAAAGTTGGGGATAAAATTGAAACTGTCCGCTTCTTCCACTGCTACAAACGAGGAGTTGATCGTGTTTTTGTAGATCATCCAATGTTCCTGGAGAAGGTACTATATATATGAAATTAATTAATTAATTAATGTAATTTATATTGTATCTGTCTAATAATATTTTACTATGTAATAAGGTATGGGGGAAAACTGGTTCAAAACTCTATGGTCCTCAGGCTGGAACAGATTATGAAGATAACCAACTTCGTTTTAGCTTGTTTTGTCAGGTCAGAAACCTTTAATTTGTTCAAACACTTAAATATACACCAATAAAAATGATTACAATTATTAGTGTTTTTCTTCTTTCAGGCGGCTATTGAAGCACCTCGGCTATTAAGTCTGAATAGTAGCAAATACTTTTCAGGACCGTATGGTAGGCAACTTTAATCTATCTGACACTATAATTACCAGTTGTGATTCTTTAATAAGAAATTAGTCTCAGTACTTCACTTAGTAATTGCTCTAATGCAGGCGAAGATGTTGTCTTCATCGCTAATGATTGGCACACTGCTCTTGTTCCTTGCTATCTAAAAGCCAATTACAAGTCTAAAGGGATATACAGAAGTGCTAAGGTATATTAGTCCTATTTATTTTTTTGTTGCTTAAAATTCATTACCTGTCAAGTTCCTGCCAACATCACTTGAATGCTAGTAGCTTTACATTTCTTTCAGGTTGCTTTCTGCATCCACAATATTGCCTACCAAGGAAGATTTGCCTTATCAGATTTTTCATTACTAAACCTGCCAGACCAATTTAAGAAATCGTTCGATTTTTTTGATGGGTACGGGTATTCCTTAAACTAATTCTTTTCCTAGATTCTATCTGGTTTCAAGTTAATGACTTTTTATTTTATTTTATTTTGAAGATACGACAAACCTGTGAAAGGAAGGAAGATTAATTGGATGAAAGCTGGAGTGATAGAATCAGACAGGGTTTTAACTGTTAGTCCATACTATGCAAAGGAACTTGTTTCTGGCGTAGAGAAAGGCGTAGAATTAGATAACATCATTCGCACGACTGGTATCACTGGAATTGTAAATGGCATGGATGTTCAAGAGTGGAATCCATCTACTGACAAATACATTAATGTCAAATATGATGCTGCAACTGTAAATACATTAATCTTTGAAAAAATTGAACGCATTGATTTTCTATATCAACTAGAAAATATTAACTGACCAATCAAGATGGGTTTTTTTTTTTCAGGTGATGGATGCAAAGCCCCTTTTGAAGGAAGCACTGCAAGCTGAAGTTGGCTTGCCAATTGATAGAAACATCCCTGTAATAGGCTTTATCGGCAGACTCGAAGAGCAAAAAGGTTCAGATATTCTTGCAGCAGCCATTCCATACTTCATTCAAGAGAATGTCCAAATAATCATCCTTGTAAGAATCAGACACAAAAAGACTAATGTTGTCCTTGCCTTTATAGTTTATGCTGTTGTTTATACTAATTATAAGAGAAGAGAGATCTAATGAATGGCTATTTGTGATTAATTTTCTGATAGGGTACTGGCAAAAAACACATGGAAAAAGAGATATTGCAGCTTGAAGTACTGTATCCTAGTAAGGCACGAGGAGTAGCAAAATTCAATGTTCCTCTAGCACATATGATCATAGCTGGAGCTGACTATATTTTAGTCCCAAGTAGATTTGAGCCTTGTGGTCTCATTCAATTGCATGCCATGAGATATGGAACCGTATATCCTAAAAACTTGAATTATTACTAAATGACAGTGCTTTAAATCAAACAAATTAACTAAATTATACAAACCTAAAACAGGTGCCAATTGTTGCCTCAACTGGTGGTCTTGTTGATACTGTGAAAGAAGGTTATACAGGTTTCCAAATGGGTGCCTTTAATGTTGAGGTAATTAAGGACACATTATTTAATTAATTAATTAACTAACTAATGTATTGTGATGGAAACAAGCTGAATTAACCTCTACTATATTGCTATTCAGTGTGATAAAGTTGATCCTGTAGATGCAACTGCAGTGGCAATAACAGTGAAAAAGGCACTTGCGGTCTATGATACTCGAGCTTTAGCAGAAATGATACAAAATTGCATGGCTCAAGATCTGTCATGGAAGGTAAAACCATGCCAGCAGATGAATGAATTAAGGCTCCGATTGGTAAGCCGTAATAAAATGTAAGGTACCATAAACAAACGCATTTCTAGTGTAACTATTACACGTTAGAAATGCATTTGACTATATTACATTTCATTACAGCCTACCAAACGCATCATAACTGTAAGAAATGATTCATTTAGCAAGTGAAGAAAATTAATTAATCATTCTATTTGGTTTATACTGGAATAGGGGCCTGCAAAGAAATGGGAGAAATTGCTGTTGAGCTTGGAAGTTGCTGGAAGTGAACCTGGAATTGATGGAGAAGAGATTGCTCCTCTGGCTAACGATAATGTTGCCACCCCATAAAATCTCAAAAGGTGCACTGAATAAATTCTCGTTATATATACATAATTGGAAATCTCTGCACGAAGGGCATGAGAATTTCCACTTTCCAGATTTGAAATCATAATTATTTATACAAATTTTATTTTCTTATTAATTATTTATTTATAAGGATCGTATGCATTTATTAGTTAAAAATAATCAATATAAGAAAATTAAATTTTGATTGAAAAATAGTTCATCAAATTTTTTATAGTTTTGTATTTTTCTTTTAACAATACATTGTTTATATTAATTTGGGCTCTTATTTTTTCTTTTTTGTCAACATGTTAGAAGCCAGAGAATATTAAGACTTTAAGAGATTGATTATTATGAGTTTGTAACCTATGAAGCACCGACACCGACATGCGACACACGATACAACACGACACGATATTTCGATATATTAATTTTAAAAAAATTTAGATTTCGACACGTTGGGACACGTTTGATTATTAAATAATATTTTTAATATTTACATTATATATTATCATTCATATTTATTAATTTTAAAAAAATCAAATAAAACAAATTATATTATTAATTTAACAATAAATATTTTCATCAATTCAACAAAAAAAAAATTAAAAAAAAAAACTAATTCCATCATTCCATCACATTAATAAGAAGCAAAGAAAATAAAATATCCATAAGTTTGGCTAGAAATGCAATTGACAAAAATCATAAGTTCATATACTATATATTCAACAACAATTCAATCATTTTAATTTGATGGAACATTTGCATCTTCATCATCTCTATGTGTTCCATCATCTCCATCTAAAAAAACAATTGACTCCATCTTCGGCTCGTCAAGTGAAAGATTAGCAACTTCAAGAATTTCAACATCTTCAAATGTGTCAAATCTATCTCCACCAATATCCCACATTTTGTTCTCTCCTTGTGCATATTGCGAACTCTTTCTAGATAAAAGACGAAGGTTGCTATGGATATAAACCAAGTATTCTGCACGTTTTGGAGCCAACTTGTTTCTTCTCACGGAGTGCACAAAAGAATAAGTACTCCAATTTCATTCAGCACATGATGAAGAAGACGGTTGTGCAAGAATTCGCAAAGCTATCTTTTGAAGCATAGGTGCACATGCACCGTGAAGTATCCACCATGCTTTGGGATCCATGCTATACCGATTTAGAATGGCATCATAATCTTTAAAATCCCCACTCATACTTG
>CANXYC012311934.1:0-51857 GCA_948193065.1 Aleurites moluccanus
CACCTAATGGTTTTCTGGATCCTTTTTGAGAATGTCATGTCATTGCACCGGACTAAGGCTACTTTCATTGGCTTGTTAGAGGCTGGTAGAGTGAATGAATGGATTGTCACTGAGAAACTAGGAGATGCTCTCAAGGGAAAAGCTGTCAAAGCTCCCAAGAAACCCATATTTAAATTTGGAGAAAGGTATACATATATATATTTCTAGTTTTTTGGGTTTACTATAGTCTGAGAAATGTACTACTTGAATTGTTGATATAAGTCAAAATTTCTTTTATAGCCAATTTTACACTTTCTAATTATAAAATCTTCAAAACAGTTAAACAGTACTCTGTGGAATTGTTTTTTTTTTCAGAAAAACAGTTTCAACCTTGATGCTAAATAAATTAAGAAAAGGTCTCAGCATTGAACCTAAGATATTATGTCCCTAACTTGCTATTACCATGGCAAAGTTAATTCCAATTATTTTGTAACCATATTGCACCGACTGATATTGTTAATAATGTCTAATTCTATCAATGAATTACAGTGTCTAACATCTAATATTTGGAAATTGACAGGCTCCACCTGTTAGAGCTTGGAACTGGAGCTTTCCTATTCTTCTGCGGTTGCTATGATGTTGCATTTGGAAAAAACCACTACTTCTTATACCTATTTATACAAGCAATTGCCTTCTTTATCATAGGGTTTGGATATGTTGGCACCATTGTCCCTCAATCTTGATATGACCCTATGATATCAGTAACAAACAGTTTGTGCAGTACTTCTTTCGACAATTCTTCGCCTTATGCCTGTGCCATTAGCAGAAATGGTACAAAGTGAAAAAAAAATAATTCTGCTATTTCATAGCTTTGTATAAAAAGAAGAAAAAGAAAAAAAAAAGGAAGGTGATATTCTTTTAGATTGATCATAAATAGTCAAGTGGATGATGACTCGAAAGAACTTTAATTTTAGTTTCTTTTTGTGAATATTCAAGTACATTTTAAGGAAAATGCAGACACATTCATAATGTTGTTCTGGGGATCAAATTATATAAAGAGACAGAGGATGTATAAGGAAAGAGATTGTGAAGAAAACAGCTTCTGGGTTTTGATGATCCTCAAGTAGATAGATCATATATGTTGGATTGTAATTGTGAGATCTTGTAGTTTTTTTTTTCTTTTAATTGTTTTGATGTGGTTGATATTGGCTTTGACAGGAAATAAACTGATAGAAATGGGATAAGTTTCACAGTTCAATACTCTCTGCTCATGCATTATATGCTAATGCTTTTTTTTTTTTTTTGGGTACTTAGGGAATGAGGTAATACTTCTTTTTCTATGATTCTGATTATACAAAATATTGCAAAAAATGAAGCTTGGAATCTCTTGTAAAAGCTTTTTACCTTCAAGTTCAATCATAGCAAAGACGAGAATTTTTGGAGATTGAACTATTTCCTTTTCTGTTAAAAAAGTTACTTACAAGATTATTGAGCTTCTAAACTTTTGATTTAATAGTATCAAAATCATCTTCATAATTGTAAAATTAAGTTTAAATTCCACTTGATCATCTTCATAATTGTAAAATTATAGGATTAAATTCCACTTGAAACTTAATTAGTAAAAAGGAAATCCTTGTTACATATCTAAAGGTAAAATAATAGTAAGAAAAGAGGAGTAGAAGCTCAGAGGGAGAAATGGGAACAAGGTAGCTCGTTCTTTAGCAAGAGCTGCTAATAATTTTCTAGTCCAATGGTCTGGACTGCTCCTCCTCCACTTGTTTTTTATGTTTTCTCTGCAAATGTAGTTTCTTCGTCTTAATAAATTTATTGATTTCTATTTGAAAAAAAAAATAATAGTAATAAGATTTTAGTTTAGTGGTACTAAACTCATTTCCATGACTAAAAGATTTGGAGTTTAAGCCAAATTTATCAAAAAGTTAAAAAAAATAAAATAGAAAAAAAAGAACTAAAAAATGCACTAGAAGAACAATTTCCAACCTTTGTTGAGATCAATAATGGTAAGATGAGGTAATAGGTATATATTGAATTTGATAACAATGAACATATAAATTGATAATAAGAATGGAGTTAGCAATTGAATCATACATTATACATGGGAAATGGAGGGCCCTGGTGCCTGGTGATGTAAGGTTGAGGGTTACTGTGCAAAAAACACCGTTACTTCTATTGTATTGATTTTTTAAAGTTTAAAAAAAAATTTGTAAAAATTTTTAAAAATTATAATATTATAGTATTTATTATAATGAATCTAATAACATATTTTTTGTATAAAATAAAAATCAAATGAATCTAAAAATATATATTAGAAGAATGTTAAATATAAACTATTAAATTTTAACGGTTTAGATTTTAATATATTTCTAACATATATTTGTAGATTCATTTGATTTTTGTTTCATATAAAAAATATGTTATTGAATTTGTTATAACAAATATTATAATATTATGATTTTTAAAAATTTTTACAAAAAATTTTTGAATTCTAAAAAATCAATACAATAAAGACTATAGTATTTTTAACATAGCAGCCCCAATCCTCTGACGTATACCATTTGCCCAAACTCATTGCTGGAGTGTCCCAGAGAATGTAAGGAAGTTCCTGGAGAGTCACTTCAGTATTATCTTTAATAATTGAATCCGTTGGAATAGAATAGATAGGGTTGGCCCAACAAATTTTACTTATTACTACGTCTTTCTGGGGTACCATACCCTCAATTCTGTGGACACTAGGCTATACCCCTTTGCTTTCTCTTTTGGTAGCCCTTGTGATAAAAGAAGAAAATGAAGACATATCCACGTCCTTCAATTATGTCTCTCTATCATTCATCATTCTCCATCATACACACCATCCCTGGTGTCTAATATCATGCTTCTCACTTCGATATTTTCCTTTTTAACTTTTATTTAATCTTCAATCAATATATATAATGAACTTAAAAATTAAAGCAAAATCTAAAAAATTTTGAAAATAAATATTATAATAATAAAATAAATTTATTTAAAAAATATAAAATAATTAAAATATTAATATACATTTCAATTTAGAAATAATTAAAAGTCATTATAATAGTATTAGAAAAAAATAAATAAATAAATTAGATAAAAAAAATAAAGAAAAAAGAAAAAAAATAAAGAAAAGCTAATGAAAAAGAAAGAAAATAAAGGAATTGAGACTAAATATTTTATTAGGGAATAAATAGTTAATTTTTTGAAATCAATGAATTATTTTATTAATTTTATCAAACTTTAGAGGCTAAATAATATTTTATTTTAAAAATTTTAAAAAATTATGAAAACGATACTTTTTACTCTCATTTAAATCCGACTATAAAACAAATGTAAATAAATGTTAGATTCTTAATTTTAATTAAATATATGAAATTATTAATTAATCCAATTGAATTCTATTTTATTAATAAAAGTAATGGAAATTAATAAAAATTAGAAATTATTAATCAAGTAATTATTTATCCTATTCGATAGAGATTAAAGTAGTCATTCTTCATGGGTTTACTATTAAATATTACCCTAAATTAATTAACCCAAAAAAAAATAGACTGAATAATAATTAAAATTAATTTTAATGTAAACCTTTAAAGTGAAAAATTATGATAAAATTCATGCTCTTTGTATAGTGGTAAGAAAACAGTCTGGTAACAAAGTAAAATTACTTTAAAAATAGATCTCAGAATTTAAATTTTATTAGTTTAAATTTTTTTTATCTTCAATGTAAAAAAAAAAAAAAAAAGACTGGACAAAGGGGCCATAGTTTTGAAGATAGGGCAAGGCTTTTATAGCCCATATATACTTGGGCTATGTATAAAATTAGATTACCCAGATAGTAGCCCAACTTGGGGTTTAAGAAGGGTTTTAAGTTTCTACAGACTGAAAAACGAACAAGAAATAAAAAATGGCTAAGCAAGTTCGTCTCTTTTCCAGATTTCCTCTTATTGCCAGAATCAGACCCAAAAATCCCATCTCGTCTCCTGTCTCTCTCTCTTTCTCCTCAGTCCCTATTCACCAAATTGAGCAAACCCAACAAGCCCAAAACCTACTCAATTGTAACAGCAACAATTGCAGCAAAGATCATGAGCGCTATGAACACGTGGACAAGCTTCGCGATCTCCTTCAACAAGGCTGCGCAGAAGCCGCCTATTGCCTTGCCAAATCTCTTATTATCTCTAAATCATCTTTCTCTTCACCGTGTGATCTCCTTTCTTGTTTCTCTGCTTGCTTTCCTCCGTTACGACTCGCTTTCGCAGACATGTTACTTTCTGTTTGTTGCGAGTCAAAAATGCGCGAGGAAGCTACAAAATTGTTCCATTTGATGAGGAGAGATGGTAAACTTCCTTCTCTTGCTTCTTTGAATATTTTAATTAGATCATTGGTGGATTCGAAACAATTTGATAAGGTTCTTGATTTGTTTATGGAGATTGAAGAATCGGATTTTAGGCCTGGTACTGTTATATATGGGAAGGCGGTGCAGTCCGCTGTGAAATTGGGGGATGTAAAGAGGGGAATGGAGTTGCTGGATTCCATGAAAAAGAGAGGAGTACCAACTAACGTGTTTGTTTACAATGTTTTAATTGGTGGGCTGTGTAAGGAGAAGAGGATAAGAGATGCAGAGAAGCTGTTTGATGAAATGAGTAAGAGGAGATTAGTGGGGAGTACTGTGACTTATAATACGCTGATTGATGGATACTGTAAGATGGGGGAGGTGGATGCAGCATTTAAATTGAGAGAGAGGATGAAGAAAGAGAATGTGGAGATGAATCTCATTACATTCAATTCATTGCTTAGTGGTCTTTGTAAGACGCAGAGAATGGAGGAGGCAAGAAGGGTATTGGAGGAGATGGAAGTGAGTGGCTTTGTGCCTGATGGGTTTACTTACAGTATCCTTTTTGATGGGTTTTTTAGGAGCGGTGATAGGAACAATGCCACATATCTGTACGAGAAAGCCATTGAGAAAGGAATTAGGATTAATAATTTTACTGGCTGCATTTTGTTGAACGGGTTATGTAAAGAAGGAAAAGTTGAGAAAGCAGAGGAAATTTTAAAGAGACTTATAGAAAATGGGCTCGTGGCAGATGAGGTTACATATAATACCATTCTTAATGGGTACTGTCGAATAGGTGACATGGATAAAGCCATTTTGACTATTGAGCGAATGGAAAGTCGAGGATTGAGGCCAAATTGCATTACTTTTAATACTATGATTGATAGATTTTGTGAAATGCAGAAGATTAACAAGGCAGAGGAATGGGTAAAGAAGATGGCAGAGAAGGGAATTGCACCAAGTGTGGAGACATACAACACCCTTATTAGTGGCTATGGAAAGTTGTGCTCTTTTGATAGGTGTTTCCAGATTCTTGAAGAGATGGAAAAGATAGGTATAAAGCCAAATGCTGTAAGCTATGGTTCTCTCATAAATTGTTTATGCAAGGATGAGAAGATTCTTGAGGCTGAAATAGTCCTCAGGGATATGATTGGCAGAGGGGTTTTGCCTAATGTACGGATATATAACATGCTTATTGATGGAAGCTGTGTGGTCGGGAAATTGAAAGATGCTTTAAGGTTCTTTGATGAGATGTTGAGAAGTGAAATAGAACCAACGCTTGTAACTTATAATGCACTCATTGACGGGTTCTGCAAAAAGGGATTGTTGAAGAGAGCTGAAGATTTACTTCTCCAAATTACTAGTAGTGGTCATAGTCCTGATGTGATCACATACAACTCATTAATTTCAGGATATGTAACTGCAGGAAATGCCCCAAGATGTCTTGAGCTATATGAAACCATGAAGAAGTTGGGCATAAAACCGACTGTAAGTACATTTCATTCACTACTACTTGGATGCAGCAAGGAAGGGATAGAGTGCATAGAGACTCTATTTACTGAAATGTTACAAATGAATTTGGTTCCTGATCGAATTGTGTATAATGCATTGATTCACTGCCACGCTGAGATTGGAGACGCTCTAAAGGTATATGCTTTGCATAGTGAGATGCTAGACCGGGGAATTCATCCAGACAAGATGACCTATAACAGTCTGATTCTGGCTCATTTCAGAGAAGGAAAGTTGTCACAAACGAAGGATCTTGTTGACAGTATGAAGGCTAAAGGATTGACCCCTAAAGCTGATACATATAACCTTCTGGTTAAGGGACATTGTAACCTGAAGGATTTTTTTGGAGCATATGTTTGGTATAGAGAAATGGTTGAGAATAATTTCCTCCCTAATGCCAGCATCTGCAAAGAGCTTACTTCTGGCCTCAAACAGGAGGGGAAGTTGCAAGAAGCCCAAATTATGTGCTCAGAAATGAGTGTTACAAATGATTGGAACTCTAGTGAGGAGCTATCTGCTGCTGTCAGATTGTGAGAGAGTTCACAATCGATCTGTCAATACAGAAAGACAGGTAATTCACTAAATAGTGTTTCTGTAAATCTAGATTTTAGATTCATTTCTTCATTTTTTTTTTCTTATTGGGTAATTCATTTCTTATTTTCTAGTTTCCAAAATCTGAACTTGAGGATTAACTAGTTAGGTGACCTTAGACCCAGGGGGTCAATCAGATACTGTCCGGAGGCTGGAGCTATTGTACATTTTTTAGCTACTACGAAGCTTCAGCAAAAAATTAATTTCATGTCTGTAAGCTTCTTAAGAAGCAATAGATGTTACATTTGTATTACAATGCTGCAAAATTTAACCCTTGTATAAATCCTTTCTGGTTTATTATTCATGGCATTGTGAATTGCAATTATCTACGAGATTTGTTTTGAAAGCTGCAAAATCAAGTTCATATTTAAAAATTTCATTTTTATTTACTTGGTGCTACCAAGGGCTTGTTTTACCTGCATACGAAGTGATTTCTTTATAGAATACCTTTAAAAGCCTCTACTCCATGCCCTTCCTATTCATGGCGGCTCTTCTTTCTTTGTCCTGGTCATTCAACTGCTTCTTTTTATTTTTTTTTTCATTTCTTATTACTTCCACGAAGAACTGGTTGCAGAAAGTTACAGGAGATGCCTTGCAACTATTTTGATCTATCATGAACTTCTTGCCCCAGTAACACATATTTTATGTGAACTACAGTTTACGTTCAGTAGTCGTCATTGTCTATAACTCTTCTTAATGTCAATGTGAATATCTTGATCATCATTACATGTAAATGGAATAATGTGCAAGAGGTAAATTAGTAGGAATTAATTCAACTGCTGTTTCTAGTTGATGCTTTAGGCCAACTTAAGAAGGAAGTTGGAAGGTGGGTAAGGTGACAAGGAGGATAAATCCCAACCTTAGAAAGCCAAATTTCATTTTTTGGCCCAGCAAATCAAATTCTACCTATACCATGTAGAACTCATATTAGTTTGCCCCCCCATAAAACAACCCTCACTAACAACTCCGTGCATGGGCTGTCCAAATCTTCAAAAACAGTTGCTGGAAGCAGTATATATACCAATTGTACAGACCCATCATATGGACACTTTGAAGCTCAAATTCTTACGCTTACTGAGCTCTTCCCATCCCTTCACATGTATCCTCATTATTAATTCTACATTTTATATTCATGTGACAGCAGCATACATCTACAAATTAGAGTCTATAGGTGTCTTTAATCTAGCTTGTGTATCAGGATAATAAGTAACAAAACAACAATAGTATTGAATTCATTTTAAATTGATCCCTGCTCTAGGCGGTAAAGATATTTTCTAATGAAGTTTTTTGTCCTCGTTCTCTAATAAATGGAGCAAGGCTACAGCTGGTTTTTCTTCTTCTTTTGGTCATAGCTAATAAGTCTCAAAGTGGACGAGTTTCAAGCAAAGGAATTCTATATTCCTTTCTTTACATTATCACATAGACTAATCAATAATCATGAACGTGTACAAAACAGAACCATTATAGCTGTATAGTAGATAGAGTCCCTCCAAATGAAATAGCTTTATAAGCATAACATTCCAATCAAGCAAAGATCTTTCCAAGCATTTTTCAATTACTCATCAAAACCCCATGAAAAAAAAAACAAGAAACTCTTACAGTACTACAAGTAAATCACCATTATAATTTATACCTGGTTACCTTTATTTTCCCCCTTTTGGGTTAATTAGGCTCTGAACAAGGTTCAAACTTGTCAATTCATAATCAGTTACTAGGGAATTCATTCAAGCAATTAAGTCTCCAAGTATATTTTGTTGACACGTCAACTAAGTGCAAGTCCCCTTTGCATTCAGGAATTACCTTATTCTCAGTCTTTGTATCGCATTCAGGAATTACCCCACTCTCGGTCTTTTTGCATTCAGGAATTTCCTAACCCCAGTCGATAGAGAACTACAATCCCTTACCAACCAATCTAAACCTTCCAAGTATTTTTCAACTACTTATCGAACCCAATAAAAATCCACATAAAAACTACTACAGCAAGTAGAAAACAGAAGTCATGAAAGAAAAGCACAATAAATAAAATGAAGCAATTTATAATCGCATTATTTGAATCCCACTCAGGTTTCATACACTTCATTTATAATATAATAAAACCTCAAGCTCTGAAAAGCAACAGAATCAAAATATTAAATCCTCACCAAGTTAAAAAAAAAATAAATTAAAGCAGTTTTTAGCATATCCTCGGCTCAACTGAAAGTAAAAGCTCATTAAAGCAGTTTTAGCATATCCTCAGCTCCACTGAAAGTAAAAGCTCCACCTTCCTCCAAATTTAGTACCTTGACAACTCCATCTTCGGCCAAAAGAGCATATCTCCTTGACCTCACTCCCAATCCCACAGGCTTATCACTCAAATCCAATTCACACCTAATTTTCTTGGTGAATTCTCCATTTCCATCGGACAAAAGCAGCACCTCATCTTTAATATCCAAATTCTCCTTCCAAGCTCTCATAACAAACGCATCATTTACCGATATACACGCAATTGTATCAATCCCTTTTGCTTTTAGCTCCGCAGATTTCTCCACAAATCCTGGAAGATGTTTCTGTGAGCAAGTGGGAGTGAAAGCTCCAGGGACAGCAAATAAGATTGATTTTTTCCCAGAAGTGAGGGAGGAGATGGTAGTGGTTTGTAGCTCTCCCTCAGCATCGAAATAGGAGAGAGTGGCGTCTGGAAGCTTGTTGCCGACTGAAATGGTGGCGGACATTGTGGTTGTTTTGGCGGAGAATCTTTTGAATTTGAGGGATTTGGATTGGTGTTGAAGAGGGAGAGAAGAGAAGGAGAGTTTAGAGGAAAGGAAGATGGGAGAGAGGTTGGATTTGGCAGTGGTGGTGACCGCGGCCGGATAGGAGAGGAGAAATCTGGAGATGGAGAGAGAAGCGGCCATTGGTAGCTAGAGAGAGCGAAACAGTGGCTTTGGAGGCGGGGAAACAATGAAAGGTAGGAGGAGATTGTCACGTGAGGTGTCGTCAGATTTTGTTCTGTTTTGGCTTCTTCTCCGTGGGAATGTACGGACCGGATTATGATCAATCACTTGCTAGTTAGCTGCCACCACATATGAGATAATATACCCTTTTATATGGGTCATAAAAGAACATAAATTACATATATAATATTTTTATAGAAAAATGACATAATTAGTGTTTGAACTTTTAAAATTAACGTTTATATAATTTTTTTATTTGATATTTTTTAAAAAATTTAAAAATAATATTAAATAAGTAATTTTAATTATTTTTTAATTATCATAGTGCTGATTTGTAATTTTAAAATCTCTAAAATTAAAGAAATAATAAAAATATAAGTTTTTAAATAGTTAGATAATTTGAATCAATAAATTTAAGAGTTGAAAATTAGTATTTCACTAAAAAAAAATAATTATTTTTTAAAAATTAAGAAAATAATCAAACAAAAAATATTATTCAAATATCAAAATAACATATTTTAAAAAATTCATACAATATTGATTTTTTTTCCTATTTTTATTAATTTAGCTTTATCATCAATATGTGAATTTTTTTTTTTAAGAACATGAATATGATTTCAAAATTATATATAAATATATACCAGCTCCTCATATTCATTTTTTTACCTCTATATTTTATATTTTTTTCAAAAATTATATATATTGATATTATCAAAATTTTAAAGCTTAATTTTGTAACTACATTTATATATATATATATCTTTAATAATATATACATTCAGTGTCTTCAAATTTTTAATAATGCTTAGTTGCCTATTTTAAATCGTAATATTTAATATAATTATTAATTTAATTAATTATAATTAATATTTATACAGTATATAATATTTTTTGAAAAAAAATTATAATCTACTGGATATTGTCATTGTGATATTAGGTAGAATGCAATATTTTATTTAGATGTCATTTTATAACTTCAAATTACATTTAAACACAAATTTCTCTATTTACTAATTACAATAACAGGATAATTGGATTGTAATTTTTGAAAAATATTATCCCAATTTATTAGTTAAGGGAAAACCTTATGTTCATGATAGAATAAGAACATATGAAAAATTTGATAATATTTTTTTACATAAAAAAATAATAATTGAAAAATAAGAACTCAGCTTTTAAATATATAATTTTTATACACTATGAAATATTCAATCAATCATAATGCTTATTATTATTATTATTATTATTATAATTTTCAATGTTTATAATATTATAATAGAAATTATGTATGTCATTAAATTATTTAAAACTAATATCCCAACAAGGATTGGAATATCTTCAAGCCATATTTGATTTTTTATTAGCATTTAGCAATACCTTGAAAAACCTAATTTTTGATATTACAATATTTAATATTATAATCTATAAATTTCACTCTAATTGATTAATATTTTCAACCTAATTATATTCTTAACAACTTCTCAAATAATAATAATAATAATAATGAATAAATTCAAAACATTATTTAAAAATGTAATGAAACCTGATTAATTCATGAATCCGTTTAATCCTTCTTA
The DNA here is from genome assembly GCA_948193065.1 of Aleurites moluccanus. NCBI lineage: Eukaryota > Viridiplantae > Streptophyta > Magnoliopsida > Malpighiales > Euphorbiaceae > Aleurites > Aleurites moluccanus. The sequence continues at coordinate 10,941 of CANXYC012311934.1, forward strand.
ATGCTTATGTCATATAATTTATTCTTTAGAAAAAAATGTATGTAATAAATAAAAGACAAAACGTATTTTGAGATTTCTGAAATTTATATTTCTTATTTATTAAGTCTTTAAATTTTTTTTTATATTAATTAAACTCTTGAATTATTATTTTTTTATCTATTAAAATATTTTTTTTATGGTGATTAATAAAATATAATTTACGCGTATTAAAAGTACATTATTTTCATCTCATAAACTGGTGATTTTAACATTAATAAAATATATCTTAAAATCTTTGAATTTTATATTTTTTATTTATTAAGTCCCTAAATTTATTTTAGTACTGATTGAATTTTCAAATTATTGATTTCTTATATATTTTAAATATGTATGTAATAAATTTTTTAAAACTCTCAAAATAATATTAGGTTGCTGTGTAATTCTACAATTGTATATTTTAGCAAAAAATACATTATTTATAAATTTATTTTTATAAACTCTGTGACACTTGTAACTCGGGTGATAGGTTTTAACAAGTGTCATTGTAGTCATTTTATGAAATGGACGTAACATATTTTTAACACAGGTAAACTATACTTTCGTCAACTTCAACTTACCATATTACCCCTCCCTTGCCCTCAAAGCTACAACAAAATGACGTCGTTTGTATTTTTTTTTGTCTTTTCATGCTGCATCAAATGCACCGTACAACCAATCCCCTCTCTCACCCTTCCAAATCCTCCAAAACCACCCGTTTTCTGGATGGAGAGACTGCTATCAATTTTTACACAGTAATTTTTTATATATTTTATTTTAATTATTTATAAAAATTTTTAAAAATTATATTTTGATAATATTTGATATAATAAATTTATTAATATATTTTTTATGTTAAAAAAAATCACTTGAATATCTAAAAATATATTAAAATTTATAATATATTTTTAGATATTCAAATAATTTTTATTTGGTATAAAAAATATATTAATAAATTTATTATATTAAACATTATCAAAATATAATTTTTAAAAAATTTTATAAAATTTTTTATAATAACTAAAATAAAATATATGAGGAGTTGTGGTATAACAAAGCATCCCTCTCAACTCTAGTTTTCTTTTACCTTATTTTTTTCTTTTAATTCTACATAAAGCGCACCATATAACTAATGCCTCCTTTCCCATTTTAGCTTCTTGTTGTCCCTGAAAATGGCATCGTTGATCGTAATTTCTTTCGCTCATTCCTATCTCACTAAAAGACCTAGCTGTCTTCTCTCTTTTTCTTTTCATCTCCGCAAACCTTAGCCGACGCCCTGTTTTTTCTTGCGTTTTTTTTTTTCTACATCGATTCTCCTTCTGATTGCTTGAATGCTTTGTTCTAGGGATGGACATAAAATTTTTGAAAATGAGAGATACTCTCGTATTTAAGAAATAAAATAAAATTTTTAGAAGAAATATTATGAATTAAAAATTAAAAAATTAATTTTTTAAAATAGAATTTTTTTTTTATTAATTTTAAGAATTAAATAATAATTTATTTTAAAAAATTTTAAAATTAAAGGGAAGAATATATAATTAAATAATATTTTATTAAAAATTAAAAAATTAATTTTTTTAAAAAAAATATCATTCTATTAATTTTATAAATTTTAAAAATTAAATAATAATTTTACATTAAAAAATTTTAAACATCTCGCCCCTACCCGGTTAATAGATCCGCCACTGCCTTGCTCTTTCTGTTACCATTGGCAATAGAAAATCTTGCGGATCTCTTGATCTTCTTTTTTCAGTTTTTCCCTAACCATTCATGTTTGTCTTTCTTTGTTTTTTCATTTTTGTTTTTTTTTAATTGGTTGTGTTGTTCTATCTACAAGTAGGCTTTGTTGCGAACTCCATATGATTCCCACATCAATCCTCCAACAGGTTCCAAATATAAAGTCACTGATAATCTATAACCGTACAGCTTTAATCAATTTTTCTTTTTTAATTTGGCTTTAATTGGGATAATTTTAAATTATGATAATTTTTTGTGAGTTTAGATGGGTGATCGAGGTAAACGGAGCTCCGTGAACTCTATATGCAAATGAAACTTATCAGCTTTAAGTGGATGTCCTAGAACATTACCCTATGGAAGTACCACAAGTGATTAATCCTTTCAGTTTCTATATCTTTTTTTTTTCTTTTTGCTTAGGTAACTGTGTAAAAGAAATGGTATTATAATTGTTAGTGTGATTTGGGTTTTGCAAATTTTGTGCTCAATTATGTGTGGTTCAGTAAACTGGTGGCTAGGGATTTCAAATTTGAACTATTGGTTTGTCTTTCATCCTGATTTATTTTTCCAGCAATTGGGTTTAGTATTTCATTATTTTTGTGTTGATCTAACAGGTAATTTTTTCTCCCGCCAGCTCCTCTACATCATTCTGGTATTTTCTTCCCATAAGCCTACTGCTCTATTTATTTTCTATTTAATTTTTTCCTCTATATTTTATTTTAAGGTCATAGATGTATTTACATTCTTATTTTTTTCACTATCTGGCAGGCTTTGTCATGTTTTATAATATCAGAATTGTGTTTGATGATTAAACAAACCAAACATTATGATGTTGGAATCATATTGAGTTCGCAACAAATCTTTTACAGAAATTGCTATGCCTTTTGAATTCTTCAGCATCAAATTTAGCAGAATCTAATTGCATATCTAAATGGAACTCATTTATCATTTTCTGAAATTGAAACAATGGTTAGTGGATAATTTCTCTCTGCTGTTATAACAGTTGTCATTGAGATATTTAAGAGAGGATGACTGATGTTTCTGGTGGTGGGAATTGAATGCGAGGGATTGACTTCTTCGAATTTTCACCTATAACCAGAAGACATTAGACAAGTAATATGAAGCCTTAACCCTTTTTTTTTCCTATTACTATGTAGTATCTGTTCTTATTCCAATTCATGCAAGTAGGACCAATAATATCTTCATATATTCCTCTCTAATTCTCTCCACAATGGCAGCAAGGAAAATGGCAAAAAACCAAACAAGAAAACAAAAGAATAGACATGGCCAAAGAACCTGAAAACCCTTTTTAATATCAAAATATATACGCAAGCTAAAAAACCCAATTACTGTGTGGCCCAGTTTCTCTAATTCACTGAAAAAAATAAGAATAATACCAGAAATTGAAAATAGAAGATCCAGAATTTGTTGGTGAAGACTGAAAGCTTGAACAAAAAAAGAGCAAAGTATATGTAATCTATGAATACAGTAAATTACAAGAATTTATTTGAATTTTTGGGATTAGAATTGAAGTTATAATATAATTTAAGATAGCAATATAAAAACAAGTTATAACTGAACAGGTTGAATAATTAGTATGAAAAGTTTATTCTCTATCTTAGATTATGAAAGGAATTTTGGCATTGCGATAGGGTCAATCCAGCAGATTTGGGTTATACACATTCATTTATAGTTATTTTAAAAGACAAAAATTATATGCTTACTTTTATACATGTTAATTAATCTGTCTTAAAAGATTTTATCTCATTGCTTGATAATATGCATTCGCTTTACTATATTGTTTCTTCATAATTTAACTTTATATATAAATATTATATTAAAACTAACCTCGCGGCAAAGCGCGGATCATATTACTAGTATAATAATTAAGATTAAGCTAATTAATATTAGTAGTATCATATTACTAGTACAATTAAGCTAATGAATTATCTTCTAAATTAATTATCTCAGTAAAAATTAATTAAGATTTTTAATCTATCACTGAGATGATGATTAATAAAATCACATATTGCAATAATTTATCATATACAATAGAGGTGGTATCGGTTTAGTTTGGTCGGTGGTTATTTTCAAATCAAATTAATTTTTTTTTGTTTAAAATTTTCAAATTAAATCGAATTATCGGTTCAATTTTGGTTTGTCAATTTTAAATTAATTTTTTTATATAAATCATCATTATTTTATTATAAATTTAGAAAAAATATCGAAAATCTATTAATAATAAAAAATTTCAAAAATAATTCAATATTGTAAACATAAAAATTATATATTTAATTAATTAACACACTCAAAACTTATATTTTCTTTCGTAAGAATTAGATTTATTTATTTATTTTTATGTAATTTTTATGGATGATATTTTTTAAAATTTTAAATCAGGTTAAAAAATGTGATTTTATATAAAATAAAATAAAATATATATATATATACATATATATATATATATATATATATATATATAATTTGATTCGATTTAAAATAAAAAAAAAATATTTAAATCATAAATTTAATAATTAATTATTATTTTTTAAATTAAATAAATTATAAAATTATTAATTTTAATTTAATTTTATTAATTTAATTTGATTTGATTAACTTTGTATAACTTTTTATGATTCAACAACATTTTTCGTGAGATAACATTAATTGTCTCTCCCTTCTCACCAAACTCAGGAGCTTCTTTGACTAGGACACGTTCCCTTTACCGAACCATATGCTCTTACAACCAACAAACCCATCAAAAAGAAAGTTAAACATCTACCAAGCAAAAATTAAAATTAAAAATAATTAACTTAGTTAGAGTGTGATGCAAAATAACTGTATTAGAACTGTAATATTTAAAAAAAAAATTCAAATTTAAAATTTTTAAATAATTTATATTTATTTAAATAAAAAACTAAATTATTATATTAAAAATAATATTTAAATAAATAAAAATAATTTTTTAAATAATCAACGAACAATCAACGAGCTACTATTTAACATCTATCAAATATCAACAATAGCGCTATTAACCTTATTTTAATCGTACGGCTATTATTAACTCAGACCTTTCTATAAATACTCCTCTGAAACTCCACCGCTAATCGCTACTTTTACGCTTGTCTCGTCCCCTCTATCTCTCTAGATCTAAAGCAGCCATGTCCATTGCGATTGTCTCCGTCAAGGCAAGGCAGATCTTCGATAGCCGTGGGAATCCAACGGTTGAGGTTTGTTCTTAGTCATTTCTATCTCTCTGCTTTTCATTTTCGATCATTTCTAGGCGATCGCTAGATCTTTATATTGCTTGTGAGACTGATAATTCATATACTTAATTTGAGATTTAGAACTTTTGAATCTAATTAGTTTAATAGTTTTGGTTAATGAAATGATTTTGTGGATTTGTTTAGGCTGATGTTAAGCTGTCGGATAAGTACTTAGCAAGAGCTGCTGTTCCTAGCGGTGCATCCACTGGTAATTTTTCGAATTCAATCATGTTTTAAACTTGTTATATTAGTGTAATAATTAATTGTTTGTGTAATTTATTTTTGACATTTAGGGATTTATGAGGCTCTTGAACTAAGGGATGGAGGGTCTGACTACCTCGGAAAAGGTGTTCTGAAGGTGAATTAGTTTGCTCTTTATAATATATATTTTTTTTAAATCTTAATATTAGTTTCGTCTGTTGATTAGAGTTTAATTGTGTTTTGTAGGCTGTTGGGAATGTTAACTCAATTATTGGCCCTGCATTGGTGGGCAAGGTTAGATTCTGACATTCTGATTAATTCCTCATGAAATATATTGTGTTTGTGTTAACGCAATGTTTATTGTTCATAAACATTGGATTTAGTTAGAAATTTGTGCAAAATTTCTTCAAATTGAATCTGTAAAGATTAAGATAATTTTTTCATACATCTAATCCATGTTTTTTTTAACCTCTTCTAATTATCTTGCACAGGACCCAACCGAGCAAACTGCTATTGATAACTTCATGGTTCAACAACTTGATGGAACTGTAAATGAGTGGGGTTGGTGCAAACAAAAGGTATCTTAATAGATTATTGCTTTTGTTAACTTACGCCTTGTTTAATATTTATGATTTTTTTTTCCAGCTTGGAGCAAATGCTATTTTGGCAGTGTCTCTCGCAGTTTGCAAGGCTGGAGCTCATGTCAAGGGTATTCCCCTTTACAAGGTATATCCATCATTTGTTTAGCTTCCTTTTACTTTTTGTTGATATGTGGTGCTGTTAGTTGACTTTTTAAATAAATCACTCCTATTACATTTTTATAACATTATGTGATCCTTTGATGTTTAACTAAGCATGCACTTTATTATATACTGTACTTGTTATATGCATAATGCTTTTTCCTTTTTCTATTCTTACTCCTTGGAGAACCTGATAACATGTCTTTTGTGTGCAGCACATTGCTAACCTTGCTGGTAACAAGAATTTGGTTTTGCCAGTTCCTGCTTTCAATGTCATTAATGGTGGATCGCATGCTGGAAATAAACTCGCTATGCAGGTATGCTTCTCTAATACTTCATTTGGCTTATATTTTAAGGATGCCCTTGATTTCTACTCTTACACTCGTCTTCAGGAGTTCATGATCCTTCCTACTGGAGCTTCTTCTTTCAAAGAGGCCATGAAGATGGGTGCTGAAGTTTACCATCATTTGAAGGTTAGTTATCTATCTCACCTTTTCCAATAGCTAGCAATGTTATCTCAAAATTTTCTACCTCCCTTATTTGGTTGTGAATATATAGCTTTTAAATTTCAACTTTTTTTTTTCCAGTCTGTGATCAAGAAGAAGTATGGTCAGGATGCAACAAATGTTGGTGATGAAGGTGGTTTTGCTCCTAATATTCAGGTCAATATTAGCTTTGTGAAATGTCATGGTTTTAGTTGACTTTTATTGCTTACTTGCTTTTTCTATCTTAGCTTTGCAACTACTTTGCTCACTAGATCTAATTGGCAAATGTTCAGGAAAACAAGGAAGGACTTGAATTGCTCAAGACTGCCATTGCTAAAGCTGGGTACACAGGCAAAGTAAGTTTCTTCCTTAGTTTCCATTCTGTGGCCTTTTGATATCATCAGCAATGTCATGGACTAAATGTTTCACCATTTATTAGGTGGTTATCGGAATGGATGTTGCAGCTTCTGAATTTTATGACTCAGATAAAACATATGATTTGAACTTCAAAGAAGAGGTGAGTTATGATCCATGTTAGCTGTCCATTGCACTATTTTGAATCCAGACTAGAGGCCTATTTTCAATCCAGACTAAATTGCTATATGTGTATTGATTACTGCATTGTCATAGGTTTGTCTAGATATTATCACTGGTATAACCCATTATGGAGATAACAAATCTCGCTGGTTCTTGTAATTATTTAGTGCTGCTCATGTATTTAGTTTCTGTGTATGCAGGGATGCATCGATATTATTTGTTCTCTGACTGCTTTTTTTGGTTTGTGGTTATGTTTGTGCAGAACAATAACGGTTCTCAAAAGATCTCAGGTGACGCTCTGAAGGACCTCTACAAATCTTTTGTGTCTGAATACCCTATTGTATCGATCGAAGATCCATTTGACCAAGATGACTGGGAGCATTATGCAAAGCTTACAAGTGAAATTGGAGAGAAAGTACAAATTGTAGGAGATGATCTCTTGGTCACCAATCCTAAGGTTGGATAAATTTTCTCTGTTCCGCTTGGGCCCACTTTTGGTTTTTTCGTGAAAAGGACTGATTCTATGGACTACATTAATCAAACAAAAACCATCAGGATTGTTTTTCCCACTTATGTTGAACCTGTTTGCTGAGCTTAATTTGTATTTACAGAGGGTTGAGAAAGCAATCAAAGAAAAAGCTTGCAATGCTCTTCTCCTCAAGGTAATTGATGACTGATTTCTCAAATGCATTATTGGAGCTTTTCTGTCAAATTATTGTTGGAAGAAGATTGAGTTATATTTGTTATTGTTATGGAAACAGGTTAATCAAATTGGATCTGTAACTGAGAGCATTGAAGCTGTGAAGATGTCCAAGCAAGCTGGATGGGGTGTGATGGCTAGCCACCGTAGTGGTGAAACTGAGGATACTTTCATTGCTGATTTGTCAGTGGGTTTGGCCACGGTAATTTATTTTTCTGAAAAAGACTGCCTAAGTATTATCATAATTATTATAATGCTAGTCTCTTATTTTTGGCTTTTCTCTTATGGTCATTTCCCTTTTTGTTTGAATCATCAGGGTCAAATAAAGACAGGAGCACCATGCAGGTCAGAGCGTCTGGCAAAATATAATCAGGTAATTGTCTGCTACACTAAGTTTTGTTTTTCAACTTCTGAACAAAAAATGTATAGGTGATATTTAACTAAAGTTTTCAAATCCTTTTTTGCATGTAGCTCCTACGAATTGAGGAAGAGCTTGGCTCAGATGCAGTTTACGCAGGAGCAAACTTCAGGACACCTGTTGAACCCTATTAGAATCTGAAAAGGGAACTGGTTGTGAGGTCAAGGTCTGAGCAGCGGAATGTTGCAAGAAGTTAAATAAGGGGATGTAAAATGGGTTAACCCATGACCTTTTTCGAATAAATTTTGCTGAAGTTTTGTTCTGAGGTTGGAACATTATTGTCGTGAGAATGGATTTTTTTTTTTTTTTTTTTTTTCAAGTTGAGAGTGCGTTCCACCAAAGCTGAGATTTAGTTTTGCCTTCTCTAATTGTGAAATTGTATGTTGGGTGCGCTTTAATCCTTAGTGAATGGTTATGCTGTTTAATCGCTGTTTGAGCATGTATTGAAGGTAAATAGAAGATTCAACGGTACCTATTTTCTGTCATCGTAAAATTGGCAACTTACAAAGTATATGCAGAGAATCATAGACCATTTTATCAAAAGCGGATAAAATTAACAATTGAATTTAGGATAACCTCATAATATACAAGGCACAATTGCATAGAGAATTCTTTCCATTTCTGTATGGCAATGAGAAAGGAGATGCAAGACATAAGTCGGTGGTAACAAGTAGGAAAATCAAGGGCAAGAAAGTGATCGGAAAAAGAGTGTAATAGATAATTAGCGATGCAAGGCATGTGTTATTAAAGTAGGCTGGTAAGAAGTTGATAAGATTCAATTCAGCAATATTTAGTACTTGCTAAGAAGTTGGGCATTTATTTGAAAAATTGAGCTTGCCAATTTAAATCGAGAAAGCCTGAAAGCTACTTCAATAATAGTAAAAAAAATATTAAAAATAAAAAGGCTGAAACCTACTGAAATCAACCATACCCATGCATAAAATGTATTTAGAATGAGCAGGCTCAAGGTTCAACTCGTTCCCCCTTTGCATTTTCTTTAAATAAAATATTTATGTTTTGCATATGGGAAAATAATCAAATAAAAAAAAAAAAAAAAAAAAAAAAAAAAAAAAAACAGATGCTAGTATTCTTCATTCTAGAGGGCCAAAAACCAAATATAAAATCACAGTGGATGAATATTATTTTCCTAATAAATATCCAAATAAAATAATGTTAAAGAAATTAAATTTAAAATTAAAATGCAAAGACATGTATATATATTATGTGATTATAATGCAGGCTGTGGGGTTCGAACCCACGCGTACTTATGTACAGAAGATCTTAAGTCTTCCCCCTTAACCTCTCGGGCAAACCTGCTATGCGCTTGGGATGATTCAAAGTTAAATTATATACTAATGAAATATTGTTTTAGGCTTAAATTCACACTATTTAGAGTGAGATCGATCCTGTTCTGGAAAACCCTATTTACAGATCGAAGAAGAAAGAGAGGAGAGAACCATGGCGGAGCATTTAGCTTCGATATTCGGAACAGAGAAGGACAGAGTTAACTGTCCTTTCTATTTCAAGATCGGAGCTTGCAGACATGGCGATCGCTGTTCTAGGCTTCACACCAAACCCAGCATCAGCCCTACTCTTCTCCTCTCCAATATGTATCAGCGCCCTGACATGCTCACTCCGGGCGTCGATCCTCAAGCCCAGTCTCAGTCCCTCGACCCTCGCAAGATCCAAGACCACTTCGAAGACTTTTATCAAGATCTCTTTGAGGAGCTCAGCAAGTATGGCGACATCGAGAGCTTGAATATCTGCGATAATCTCGCTGATCACATGGTCTTTTCCTCTCTTTCAATCCTTTTGTTGAAAAAAATTTATTTAGCAGTTTTTGTACTTTTTCCCCTTTTTTTTTATGTTATTTGAACTTTTGAGCAGGTTGGTAATGTTTATGTTCAGTTCAGAGAAGAAGAGCATGCTGCTAATGCGCTTCAGAATCTGAATGGAAGGTTTTATGCAGGTTTTGAATTGCTATCGTTGTTATTGAATTGTTAAATTGTTTGTGGAAAATTTTTGTTAATTGAATTAATGACCTGCTAGATTATTTAACTATGTTGGGACACTTCAGTTTGATTTGAGTATTGCTGTTTAGCCTCTTGACTGTATCTTGTATTGCATTGCTGTCCATCACTATGCTTTTGCCTTTTGCATGTTTATATAATATTCTTGATAAGCTTTAAATATATAATGTCTCGAACAAAATTTTATCAACCAAACCAGATGTTATCCTAGAGGGGAGATCGGTAGAGGGGAAGGATTATATATCATTGGACATGAATATCCTGGCCAGTTTGATGATATTGGTTGAAATTTGTCGATGTGACTGATATCTTTACTCATCTTTGAAAAAGTTTCATGCCTGTTTACCATTCATGGGTTTATTAATATGATCATATCATATATACAGATTTATTTTTCAGTGGCCATATCATGTGTTATTTTGTTTATTAGATTTCTGCGTTTTTAACATTGAACTAACCGAGTTTGGTTTTTGTATATGTTGTAACTTCTAACTGGGACAGATTGGTGATATCATTGTTTAATCATTTGAATTTCAGTTTTCTTGTGCAATTTCAGTATATATAGATGCCCCTACTGGCATGTAGATTGTATTATTCTTATGGGATTCAGACTATTGGTCAATTTGAAAAGTAACATACTTCATTTCTATTCATTCTCTTATATATTCACTCTCCATGGTGTTCATTTTACAAGTAGTACTATTACTTGTATTGAATTCGAAGTGTATTTTGATGTTTCATAAACAAAATCTTTTAGGGCGGCCAATCATTGTTGACTTCTCTCCTGTTACGGATTTCCGCGAAGCTACATGTAGGCAGTACGAGGAAAATGTATGCAATCGAGGTGGCTACTGTAACTTCATGCATCTGAAGAAGATTAGCAGGTACCTTTCTTGGTATATTTGTTTACTGAATGCTGCTTATTACTTCAGTAACTGTCTATGCACTTAACTTTTCTGTTCAACAATTTTAGGGAGTTGAGGAGGCGTTTATTTGGTAGGAGTAGGCGAAGACATAGCCGCAGTAGGAGCCGTAGTCCTAATAGACACCGTGGTTATGATGAACGCCCACATGGGAACCGCAGTGCTGGTAGACGAGATGATGATAGGGATCGTCACCATGATAGGGGCAGGAGACCTAGAAGTCGAAGTCCTGGACGCAAGGGAGGACGAAGCAGAAGCCCTGCAGGAAGGAGAAATAGAAGTCCTCCTGCTAGAGAGAGCAGTGTTGAAAGAAGGGCTAAGATTGAGCAATGGAACAGAGAGAGAGACAAGACAGAAACTGGTAACAGAGACGGCCAAAACCCTGACAATGACAGGAACAGCAATGGTGATGTGAAGAATGGAGGTCATTATGATGATCCCCATCATGAATAGGAGCTTCATCGATACAGTTTCTGATCCCCTTGGAATCATCTGGTTTGTTCCTTAGCTACTTCTATAATTAATAAAAACCTTTTATTCTTAGACAAAAAGAAGTTGCAGCTTTTCTTTTGATAAGATAGCCCATTCAGAAAATATGGCTTACTGCCCTTTCCACTGTGCAGGGGAGTACAGGTTCACTGTCTTGTGTTATGAAAGTGAAATTCTAACTTTTACCCTATAACTGCCTTTTAAAGTTAAATGGAAGAGATGGATTAAAAAATTAAAATGAGGGAATGGAACAAAAAAGAGAAACAAAAGTTCTTTCTAATTATTGTAGGTTCATACTTTTTTGTGAAGGTATTTTTGGTTTTTTGACCTTTAATACTAATGTTCGTTCCCCCTCAAAATCTTCAAAATTCGATCTGTTTCAGTTATTTGTTTCTTTTTAAATCACAAAGAGCTATTTTAGTTATTTTTATGAAATGGCACAACCCAACCATTTTCTACTAAGAGCACACTGGAGGAGGCTTTATCTGCTCAATTTTCTCTGTCTCGTAGTCAATTGCTGGCAGGCATGGGTAATTAAATTGTACAGGGATTATGGCATGGTTTTCTGCTGTCAATTTCATTTTCATTTAGAAGTCATCTTACGTGCCTTATGAGTTTTGCAGGTTCAGGCTTTCCTGCTTCTCAGGATCGGCCTCAATCTTTTACGGCAGCTTACCATGATATTTGTATACAGGTTGGCTGTTAATCTGCAGAGCATGTATACAGGATTGTAGTGTGGTGGAAAGATTGAGAAAGCACCTCAACCTTTGTCCAATGAGGAAAACAGCTAACCTTCATACAAGGAGACAGTTGACAGAGTCCGTTGCCATTCTGAGATCCAATTACTTGGTTACAGAGACTGTATGAAATCTGAGAAAGCAGCTTTTTTTTTCCTTTTTTCTTTTACTAGCGTTATTAAAAAAATATCATGTTTTTTGACGTGTTGACTTTTGGTTTGGTTTGGCGTCTTTGGTGAGTTTGTGACCAGGAGAATATATTTAAACCTGATGGCTTAGTATTGAATGCTTCTTCTTCTTCATTTTTTTTTAAAATGTCAAAATAACACTTTGTTGATTGGTGTCCTGTAGTGTCTCCTTGTAGGAACAGCAAATGTCCAATAAAATTGTTTTGTTGCAGCCAGACTTTGTGTGGACCCTTAACTCGTGTCTGAAGGGTTGGCTGAGCAATCCCATTTCCCAGTTTGATATGCGTCAACAGGATAACAGAATCAGTGGCCTGTCTTTTGCCTGTAAACCTACATTACATTTTGGGTTGATTCCATAACCTGGCTAGATTCCAACTACTTGAGTGCCTTAGAATTTCACCATGATCAAGTATATCATTTTTGCTGTTGTTGAAGCAAATATCTTACCTTCCGTATTTTGAAGCCATTGTGATTTAGCACGTAAAAGCTTAATACTCTGTTTGGAACTAAATCTTTTCTGCCTCTTAGGATTGAGAGGATGAGAGTTTAGGTCCCATTTCGCATGATGCTGTTTTTGGTTTTTGATTATTTGTTTCTCAAATGTAAAAGAAATTCTTTTTCTATAACATACATATTTTCGTTTTTTGATGTTTGAAAACTCAAAACAGTTACAGAATAAGACAATCTTTTAATATATGACAAAACATAGAATAGAAACGACGCTAAACAGTACTTAAAAACAAATAAAATAACAAGAGGTCCACGGAAATATTTATTTGAATATCTATTTTCCAGCAAAATAATTTCAATAAAAATGTCAAATCATGACAATACCATATTGCTTCGAGGGTTAATATTCATTTAAAATGATTGCATATTTAAATTTTTTTTATTGAAACACATCCACATTCAAATACGTGATGACTCGGGACAATTTTAAAATGTAGCTGATTCCAAGCTTGACTTGTCCAACCATATGACTAGTCAGATCCTAATATTACCCACCCAAAACTAGCTCCGACGTTCTGAGTTAATAGGCCCTTAGCCCAAAGATGAAATCAGAGCGAGAAACGATTTCAGATTTCAGCTGTTGCAACAAATGCAACCCAACAACATTTTGTCATCAAATCGTTCACAGTATCATATCATCTAAATCCAACAAGGTAAAGAGTTCAGTGACCATTAGCAATCCACAAAAACTCAAACAAAACTCTGAAATGAAAACATGCTAGACTCAATTCTAAAAAAAAAAAAACAAAAAAAAAAAAAAAGACTCTGCTTTCCATTCACATTTACTAGACCTAACATAATCTCATCTGTGACAAACTTCTTCAAAGCACCAAATTACTCCACTCCTGCCCCATCCTTCACTTTGCAGCACCGTGTTTGGCCTTATTATGAGATTGTAAAGCAATGTCTGAGCCAAATGACCTACAAAGGAAATTAATATAAAGCTCTTGTGCAAATAAATCAATTCCGACAGCTCTTGGTGAGAAATTTACCTGTTGCAAGATGCACAAGCAAAAGATTTTAGAGGCTGATCCTTTTTCTGGTCAATACTAGCAGCAGTTTTTACAATTTTCTTTGAAGGGTGAGGAGTTGCTACATGACCACTCACTTTCTTCCCATCTGCACAAAAAATCAGCAAGAACGCGCAGTGATATATATCTCACATGAATGCCAGACTAAATCATGTATATGATTTGTTTATCCAAAACACCGAAGAAAGCAAGCAAAAAAGGGTCACAGCCCACAATAGTACATCATCCTGATTGTGGTAAAGTTCACAACAAGAAGAAAAAAGAACTTGCAAAAACAATAGTTAAATAAATAAACCACTCATATAACAACCAAAATAGCTCACATCTAAAGCATTAATCTAATTGAGGAATACTGATAAGACAGAAAATTACCAGTTTTTTGAGGAGTAACCAATTTGGGCTTCTTGTCAGTGAGGGGGGTTTTCTTAGCTGGTTCTGCAGGTCTCTTCTTCCCCTTTTCAGCCTTCAGCGGTAAGAAATCAAATAGCACTAATTAAAAATGTTTATTGAATAACATCATGTAAACACAACACTTGGTGTATTTTATAATTCAAAACATGATAAATATCAAGCATCGAGTACATAAAGATGTAGTCTTACCACCTTTGGTGTCTCTTCCTCTTCATCGCTTTCATCGTCCTCGTCATCACTTTCGTCATCCTCATCATCGCTATCACTACTCTCCTCATCCTCACCATTGGCTCTCACGTCCTACAGAAATTACCAAGTAAAATTAGCAAAATTTATTACACCACGACGCTATAGCTTCAAGAAAGTAAAAACAGCTAATCACTAACTAAACAGAAATTTATAGATTGGAAATCAATATCTACAAAGAAATTGGGTTACCAATAACACAACCAAACGGTCAAGCAACAAAACACTAATCATTGACAAAAAAAATTACATATATATATATATATTGAAAGATTCACCTAAGAAAGATTGCCTAAATTGCATTTTAAGCAATCACAAGATTGTTGAACATTTAAGAATAGCTAAAACAAATATTAGTATTAGAAGAGTATCATCAATTTTTTAGCAGACTATATAGTCATATACTCAAATATGACAATCTGACAATCAGGTGCTGGTTTCGTCATACTATGATCATGAGATTATGATAGCAAAACTAATTCTACTCAGATGCATCTATTGTGAAAATAAAAATTACATGATTGTTTCACACTAAACAAGCCCAATATATTTTAAAAGCAACTGGAATAACACACTGCAAAATTTTATAAAACCAATTAGAAGAATAAGCTGTCATAAATTCTTATTTTACAAATAATATGGCTTTTAATTTTCTAAATATCCATGATACTAGACAAAGCTTAATTAAAAATTATATGTATATTTCTGTAACTGTGACACTAGAATGGAGGTGTACAAGTCAGTAAACCGAAGAGAAACAACCAAAATAAACATACTAGAGCACCTGATCATCATTGGACTCGTCATCATCAGAAGAGTCAGACTCATCATTACTACTATCATCAGTCTCTTCATTAGGTTTGTCATCTTTGTTTGGTTCCACAATCTTAACCTTTTGCTTAGATTCAGTGGAGTTAGGTTTAGCTTTTTGTGTAAGAGGCTTTGTTATGTTAATCGCTGACCCAGGTTTCCCTACAAATTCAAAAAATTATTACAAGCAAAATTTTAATAAGGGATCCCTCTGAAAAAAAATTTAATAAAGGGTCCCTCTGAAAATATAAAGCACAAACTTAAGCACCAATTCTCTACCATTATTGGCAGCAACTGGAAGATCCTCCCCAATTTCAAACTCAGGCTCTGAAAGTTACGAATACAATCAATTTAAGAGTTACTTAAGAAAATAAATGCAGAATTAAAAAATAAGGTAAAATAAAAGAAAATATAATTATATTGCAGGAACTCACCTGAATCATCATCACTCGTGGTAGAAAGTCAAGAAAAAGGCAGTTAAGGATAAAATGCAGAAAATAAATAAACCAAGAAGTACAATTATAACAAAAGCAATGCACTGCAACAGAAAACTAATAGATATATATAAATATATATATGAGAACAGGACTGAAGGAGGAAAAACAGAATGAAAGGATATGGAGGTCGAGTGATCTTATAACCACTGAAGTATACACTTCCATGTTTCCAATTTTGGGATAGCTCAAAATCTTTTTCAAACACCAGGTCAAATGATAACTGAGGAAATTTTTCAGGAGAAAGAGTTCCAAGAACAAACTTCTTTTCATCAGCAACCTTCACATACAGACAAACAGATTCATTTCCCTTGTCCTTCTTCACCTCACCAAGACAAGCCTGCCAGCATAGGTTAAAGTTACACGAATTAAATATTTCATAAATCAAAATATGAAGAAGGTGCCAGAATCTAAATTGATTTAAAAAAAAAAAAAAACAATGTATAACCTGTGAAAGATGCAAAATGAAGTTATCACCAGTTACAACCTCAAGGGGCTCCCCACTTTTGACCTCAACACCTGAATATTCAAGTACAACGCAAATATAAACTACAAATCTCTACTATTTATAAAGGCATTCCTGTGAAAAATTATACATTATAATAAATAACACCAAATCCAGCATCCAATCATATTTAAGAATTAAAAAAGAAAGAAAGAAAAAACTTATGTTGTACCTCCCACCTCCAAATTACATTTATAAATAATTAAAAGGAAAGCAGGAGAACTTCAAAAGCAACTCTCACTGATAATCATGAAAAACAAAGGCCAACACCAAAACTACAAATTTTCATAAGGAAATGAAAAGCAATAAGGTTATCTATTCCAGGAAAAAAAATTAATACAAAAAATCACAATATATCACTATAAATTTCAGAATTATGCTTCTAATCGACTGTTAAGAGCTTCTACTTTACAATATAATCAAAACAACAAGTACCCAAAAACATAAACATTGCAAAGAGCCTATAAACGTAAATAATATGGTGAAATACGAAACAAAGACAAAGAACTCCATCAAATTTCCAACCAAAAGAATCACTGATAATATCATAACAACTGAAATGAAACACCCAAAAAAAAAAGCATAATACGGATAAAATAAAAGAAAATAACAGATAAAAATTATTAACTCGGCCCAACTGTGCAAAGCTGCTTTCATAAAAAAAAAATTTTTGGAAAAAGAAAAAAAGCACAATCAAATGCGAAAATTGGAAATTCAGAAGTATAGCATTAGTATATTGGAGAGATCAAAACTCAAAGCAATTCGAGAAGTGCGAGAGAGAAGGAGAGAATTACCCCAAAACTCCATTTTTGCAGGGCAAAGTGCGATTAATCTTCTAGAATTATAATGTTTTGGAATTAGAATTATTTTATTCTTAGGGCTCGAAAATGGTCTATAAATGGGAGTGAAGAGGGTACAGAGCTTCGTTCTGGCGCAGCACGTTCCTTTGTAATTCCAATGCGGTGAAGTTCCGAGATTCCACGTGTATGGTCAGATTAAGCGAGTCATTTGACATTCTTTAACCCAGGAACGACAACTACATAACGGAACGGGAGATTGTCGGAGATGAAGTTCGAGAGTTTCCTCCACTCGCTAGTAGGCAAAATTGCCATTTCGCTTCTTCTTCTTCTTCTTTTTTAAGAATAAATAAATAAAATCCTACACTTTTTTAAAAAAAAAAAAAAACATTAAATCCTTCACCTTTTTGTTTTTATTATACAATTTTATTAATTAATAAAATATCCTATCAAATAATTATAAATCTAATAATACTAAAACTCTTACTATAAGTACATTTATAAATAAAAAAATTTATTTATATTAATTGATTTAATAATTTATTATTATTATAATTTTATAGAATCAATTTTATTATTCTATTTTTTTTTTTTTATCTTTAGCATATTTAATTACAAACAACAAATATATTTATTATTAAATTATATTTTAATACGTCATTATTTCTATTCATAATATAAAATTAAATAATAAAATATTATTATTATAAAATATATAATAATTTTTAAATTTTTCAGATAATTATAAATTTTTTATATGGGCACTATTTATATTTAAGTATAAAAAAATTAAACGCATATTAATAATTGATATTATAAAATTTTTCATTTATTTTAGAGACATAATAAATAAAACATGATAAATTAAAGGATTTTATAATATTTTTTTCTTATTATTTATTAAAAAATTAAATATAATTTGAATGAATTATATGGGTTGTGATAACATATAAATTATATTTAAAGTGAATACCAAAAATAAAATATTTTACTATATGTAATTTGAAATTTATATACAATAATTTTTAATAGTTAATTTAATTGATAAAATAAGTTTATTAAACATGTATATATGATAGGATTTGATTTTTGTAACCAATACTCATAATCATTTTTATTTATTGCATAGGTCTAATGTAGTTTACACTTATAAAAGATTTTAATTTCAATATATAAAATTAATTTGAGGATACTCCTATATATATATACATACTTTAGATTAAATATATTGGATTTTAATACAATTGCTAGTTTGTTTAGATTGAATTTCAAAATTTATGTATCAAAAGGATTTAAAGATCATATTTAAACTAATAGTCAATTTTAATTATTTAATTAATCTCTTCAACAATGAAATTAGTATATGTAATGAATTATAGTGGTCCATGGACGTACTAACATTTTTTTCCTTTGTTTAATAGACTAATTATTTAGTTAATTTTTAATGAAGGTAATGCATTTATTTTTAAATTTGTTATCAATTGATTGAAAACTAATATAATTGTTTAATTGACATTATCAAGATTTAATTTATTTAGTGTATTTAACAATAATTTAAAAAATTACATAATTTTAAGATATTAAAAAAAAAATTCACATAATTTTAATTTTTTACATAAATATTTTAATATTTTAAACACCATTTATATTATTTCCACGCAGAATTCGATACAATCACTTTATTACTTATATATATTATTATTATTAATTTTAAATATTAATTTAATTGATGAAATTTAAATTTTGATGTCACTTTTAAAATATTTATGTTATTATCATTATTATTTATACATAAACTTTTTTATTTAATTTGATTAATCATATGATTTTTATTTTACATGTAAAAATAAAAGGTGTTAGTAAATCAAATTTTATTTAATTTGATTTTTGATTTTTTTTTTGTTGTTGATCCAATGGGCCTCCACGTTTATCATCAGTGAACCAAACCTCTGAGGCACTGAGCCACAACCCACAAAGGTTCATTGGCGGCCTTGTTCCTCCACCGGACGGGCAGGTCCGGCGCCAGCTACCAGTGGCCAACATGTGCTCCATTTTTTTTTTTAAATTGAAAATGGAGCGATACCCTCCAAGAAGAGCAGAAACATAGTCTCTGCTGGCTGCTGCTAGATGTTTTTGAGTAGAAAAGCATAGTAAAAGCCGAGTCGAAACTTGTCTCTGTGTTTATAGTTTCTACCACCAAAATCCTCACTTACTGGTAGAAATGGACATGGGTTTTCTTCTTCACGCCTTCATTCCCTCATGGAACTCAGTAAGTACTCTGCCAAGAAACTGTTTTCAATTTCTTCCAATTTCAGTTTCAATGTGTTTTTATTGATTTGTCTTCTTCATTCACATCTACAGGTTGTTGTATTAGTAGTATTTTTTGCTTATTTGGCTATTGCTGGATCTATACTGCCTGGTAAAGTTGTTCCTGGCGTTACCCTGCTGGATGGTTCTCGTCTCTATTATCGTTGCAATGGTCTGTTTTTTTCATCTAACGAAGATTTTATCTCGGATTCAATTTTGCTTTGGAAGGCTTATTGCATATATGGGCTTTACGGTGTTTCTTTTGCTACAATAGGGTTGTTATCATTGCTGTTGCTCGTTGCTCTTCTGGGGATTGGTGCTAAGATGGATCTTATATCACCCACTGTATGTATTCTCCAATTTACATATGCTTTTGCTTTATAACTCTTTGTTAATTTTCAATATGGAAGGCATTTTTATGAACTTCATAATGCACATGAGATTATGTCAGATGACTCTTAAATGATTGCTTAATAGATGATGTTACCAGCACAGAATGCGAATTGAGATATTTCAGGGAGCACCTCACACATTTGGGTCGGGGTGCATCCAACAATTCAGCAGTGGCACAATGCGGCTATGTTATAGATATTAACTTATTTTGCTATTAGTTGAAGGGGTACGTTGCTCGCTTGTTAGTTGGATTAGTTGGATTAGCATTGATGTAATGTCACTGCAATTTTACTTGGGCGTATACGATTATAACTCCTATTGTAGGCTGTTTTCTGGTGTTTTTCTGTTCCTCCTCCTTTTTCTTGCATGAATGTCTAATAAAATTTCTCATTTACTGTGATTAAAGTGAAATAAGCCAAGTGTATGACTACTGGTATGCATGTCTGGTTATTATGTACTTCAGTGCAAGACACTTGGTATTAATATTTAAACAATGTTTGCAGGTGATATCAGAAAGAGGATTTGAGCTACTATCAGCAGCTTTTATATTCAGTGTTCTTGTAAGTTCCAGTTTAATTTATTGTTACTTTGCAGCTTTTGCCTTATCTCCAATTGTATTCCATTTCCAACTGCAGCCCTTTGATCTCAATCATTTTTATTGGCGAACTATCTTCTTTAGTATGAGCCTTTCTTTTTGTTTTTGCACATGAAGTATTTCCCATCCACATCCATCAGGACTTGGAATTTCAAAATTTTTGACATAATTAAGAGCTAGTGATTTTGGTCTATACATTTCTAATATAATTTTAATTCTCAATGCTATTAACTGTACGTTGATTACTCAATCATCAAGTTGAAACAGTCTCTGTCCATATGGAATGCTTTTGTTATGCAATACTCTTCCTCTAAAACTGATTTTAATACTCTTTGGCCTTTCATCTTTGAGTCTACTGCAAAATGATTGCTAGACATCAAATTATAAGGAAACATCTTGTATTTGAATTTGGAGTTATTATTGTTCTGCATATTAGGTTTAGATAAAGCAGCATCACCCATGCCAATGTCAATTGACTGAATTACATTTACTTCCTGTTCCTTTTTCTTTGTAGTTTTTGTTCCTTTCTACTTAGTTCTTCTAATTTTTCATTTTATTTTCTACATCTAGGTGACGTTGCTACTCTATGCCTGCTGGTTGCAATTCACAAACCCGGAGTTCTTCTCTTAGGCCTCATGTTACTGGAAACCTAATACATGACTGGTACTTCTAGCAAAATAACTTGTTTCAACTGTTGCCCATTTGAGTAGTAGGATTTATGCAAGTTATTATATGAATATGTTCCAGCTCATCTTTTTTAATATGTTGGTTTCTTCCCTACAGTTCCAAGCAGAACCATATTTTTAATCAGTTTCCTGCACATATTTGAAAAATTGAATGGAGAACAACAAAAATTTTTGTTGGGGCAATATAGCCCTTAGATTACTATCTAACTTTTCCTACAATATTTCCTGCATGATTAGATAATCTTGTATCTGCACAATCTTGTCAGACAATGCAGGATCAAACATAAACTCCTAAAGTGGATTTTAATTTAATATACAACCATCAAATCCAACTTTCATCCATTTCAAGCAAAGACACCAATAACCTGAGATTAATGGACTTGATTATTTTTACCATTTATTGTTACACCTACCTAACTATTTGTTTATGTTAGCACAATTTAACTATTTTATTACACCATTTTTGCTGTGTTGCTCAGCAAATAGTTTATCATTTAATTTTGTCTTCATTGTGGCATCTCCTGCAATACCTACTTATTTACTGGATGGTTTTTACTAATTTTCAACATTTTTCTTGTAAAATGGAAAGGTTCTTCATCTCTGCACCTGTTACATCACTTGCAGAGTGCTTTCTTGTATCATTAATCTTCAAATCATCACCCTTTTTATCTTTCATCAGGTGGTTTGGAATACAACTCAATCCTCAGTTTTTGGCTATTGACCTCAAGTATGCAGTCCTATTTTTTAGTTGTTTGGATATGTTTCTACTTTGGCCAATATATGAGCATCATAATCCATACATAATGTGATGGCTGTTACTGATATATCTAGAGTAATCATCTGGTTTCAATCTACTTATTATCTTTTTTTCTGTTACTGTTCTACTGTCTATATTTAACAGGTGCGTTTCTGGAGTTTCATTTGATGGACTCGTAGCATGAACATTTCGTAATTCCTATTTTGGTCTATAGTTTCTATCTTTTAACAACATAAAGAGGATGTTTTAATATATGTGAAACATCATTGTTTCTGCTATAACATTTTTAGCTAAATGAACTAAAGAGGTGACAGAACTGTGGTAAATTAACTGCCATGAAGTTAAGTCTTCCAATTCAAGGACAAAATCCAAACTGAAGATCACGGCCATTATTGGCTTGTTTGCCATGTCACTGGGAATTAGTATATTTAAAATCTGAAAAGCAAAAGTAAAAATAGAATAGCATGGACTGCAACTTGAAGTACTGTAAGGAGAGCAGCAAATAATATATTTCAAAAAACCTGTTAGAGGCTCTGCATGCCAACTGCACTGAGGTTTGCTGTCAATTTATCTGAAGTTTAGATATGTTACTGAAGCTTTACCTGATTAGGTCTAAGGAAAAGCCTTTCACTCTATTTTTCTGTGGATATGGCCAAATTTAGATCAGCCTAAATTTTAGAGCCCATTCCTGTTTTAAACGTAGATATATCAACCTACTGTTGTTTCTTCTGTTATAATGAATATTTTGGTTTGAATGTATTATCTAAGAACAAAAAGTATTTCTTTAATAAATACTACCGGTGTTGGCTGGGTTTTAGGCAATGCTAGGTCAATTCCAATAAGCCACACTCATGTTTGTCTTGGATATCTGAGCCCAAGCTCCTCCCTTCAATCTGTTGGGTTTTACATCTTTTAAACTGAGGCTGTATCAAAATTTAGGAGTTTTCGAAGTAAGAGCTAAGTGTTAGGAACATTTGTGATGAAACTGGCAAGACTTAAGTTTAGAAGGAACATGTTGCAATGGGGAATTCTTATCAAGCACAAATGCTGCCTGGTCTGGATGTAATATCACCATGTAGAAGTGCCATAATTTCTTTTTTCTGAAGAGTTCTGAGTCTGAAGACAACCAAGCTGGGTTCAGTCCGATGATTGAGCTGGAGATTAACCTCAGCCACGAATGAATGGGTAATCTCCAGCTTGGTTCATTACTTTAGTGCCGTAAGTTCTGAATGATAATATAGTATCTTATTTTTTGTGGTTCGATCCAAGACATTTTGTGCCCTAATACCGAGAACTTGATTTTGGTTAAATACTAATATTGATAATATTGTTTTTGCATTTTTATGGTTATCATATTTGCTTTTCCATGGCTATTATCCGGTTTTTATATTCATTAATTCGTTTGGTTACACTTTCCACTTCCTCTTTTCTTGTCTATATTCTTAATTGTTATAAAGATGCTCTGTTGCTCTCTCATATATAATTTGATTCACTTGTCAGATCCATTTTCTTAATAGATGGGACATCATTGCAGAGAGATTGGGCTTCATGCTAGTATTTGGTGATCTTGTTTGGATTCCTTTCAATTTTAGCATCCAGGCATGTAGCCATGAACTTGACCCTTACATGATGTGGAAGAATTTATTTGTATGTAGTAGCATATGCATTCTCCAGTTTTTATTATGAATTAGTTTGTACATTAATCATTATCAGTTTTTGTTTGCAGGGTTGGTGGCTTTTGGATAAGAAGGTGTAGCTAACAACATCTGCTATTATAGCAAATTGCTTAGTTTTTCTTATTGGGTAACATTCTGAATGATAAAGTGAACCATTCCTAAACTGAATCTGGAAAGGGAAACAACACGAGTCCATTTGCAAAGTTGAAGAAGTTTTCCTACTAAAGAATTGAAGACTGGTTCTTCTCCAGTGTTTCATAATATGAACTGAAGAAGCCAACCTATTATGGTTTGGTTGGGCTCCAAAATGCACGACTTTTTTTTATATAGCTCACTAGTCACTAGACAACTTTATCATGCCAGCTTGTCAAACATGTTCCCAAACTGTTTATAGCTACCATCTATTACACTCTCCCTGGTGAAATTTTCTTTCATTGAGCATTCTGCTGTATCAAGGGAGTGGCTTATTGGTTTCCATTTTGTAAAAGTACTGGCTCAGGGCCAATAAGATATTTCCGTCGTCTCAGAATGAGGGGTATATCCTTCATTATCCCTGGCTTGAGGAAATCAATCACCTTTAATGCACAGTTCTCCTGTAAAGGGAGAAAAAAAGTTATCTTTGCATGTGAAATTGCATAGAGGCATGTCATTGCGTCTTGTATCACCAAGTACTGGCCTATATAACCAACTATTTCCCACCCCACTCCCTATAGTGCAAAAAAGAAAAAAAAAATCTCATTTAGGTCGAATGCCTAAATTATACTGAGTGTAATCTGACAAGTCATCCCATCGATTATGGTTTGAAAAATGTCCATGATGCTTCATCTTATGCATGTCCTATACATTGTATTGACTGGTTTAAGGGGCATTGCAAGACATTGTAATTATCTTGGAGACCTGTTGTTGGCGCTGTCCTTTAGTCTACCTTGTGGAATAAGGTAATTTTCGGAGTTCTTTATAATTTATATCCATACCATTTGATGGTAGACAAGTTCCTTTTTGAGAATTTACTTCTTTTGCAGTTCCCCTGTTCCATACTTTTACCCGATTTATCTCCTTATTCTGCTAATATGGAGAGAGAGGAGAGATGAAGCTCGCTGTGCAGAGAAATATAAAGAAATATGGGCGGAATACCGTAGACTTGCTCCATGGAGAATGCTCCCTTGCTTTTATTGTGAACAAGATTCAACAATATTTTACTGGACACTTGAAATGTAGGAGCAACCCAATGGTTCTATTCGCATTAGATTTCATTTTTCTAAGGCCGTTTAGTTATTAATTATTCATTTTAGCTTGAACATCATAACTTCATGTTTGTTCTAAAGATGCCTAGAAAAATATTCCATGATTTCTTGGTTGAAACTCAAAATAGCTCTTCCAAATTATGGCCAAAAGGAATGAAAAGTTTTTCTAAAATGTCTTCTGCTTTCTGCAATAGATGTGAATCCCAACCCCTTTACGCATGGAAGCTGATTCCTACTATTGGGTGAATGTTGCTATTGGGTTTAAGAGCATGAAGAGCATAAATCTTTTAGGTTTTTTATATAACAGAAAATCTATATTTTCTCTCAATTGGTTAAAATTGTATGGGTAAGGTGTATGGTTCAAATCTAGCCTAGTGTATGCTATACAAGTTAAGCAGCAGTAATTTCTTGCACAATTGGAGGTCTCTACTTTCAAACTCTTGAAGATAAGAACTCTCTGCTTACGCTAAATCCAGTTTATAGATTCTTTGTTTATTTATGCATATCATAAAAGTTTAAAAAAAAAAAAAATAAGTATTAGTTTCCCTCATAATCCTTACTCCGAACATTTATATAAGATTTACATGTCATAATTGTTATTAGTAAAGTTAATTAGAAGTATAAATGAAATGTTAGGCTAACTAATAATCATTAATTAATATATATAATTAAGAGGTTGTTGCTTGGTGGGTGAGAAAACCCTTTTTTTTTTGTCAATTACAGAGACAAAATGAGTAAAGGAGGTGATGGTGATTGTCCTTTTGTCATCTCTCGTCTCTTTTACCAATGCTTTATTATGGTCCTTATCACTCGAAAGCAGAAAAAGGAAGGAGGAAGAGTGCTTCTTTTATACTTTTTTTTTAATTATTATTTTTTAAAAATTTCTGCCACTCCATTATGCAAAGTATTTGGACAGTATGTATATATATACGAAGTGTATATCTATACATATATGATGTATAGAATAGATATGATTATATGTTCAAAGTTCAATGAATTGATTAGTGGGTCCCTTTCAGTCCATTGAGGGGTTGTGTAGTCAATTGATTGTTGTTAGCATCCATATGGTCCAATTTAAATAATTTCTTTGGATTATTACACATGAAACCCTATTTTTCCAAAAAAAAAAATTATATTAAGCTAAAAAAAAAAAGCAAATATAGAATGAAATGGCAGCCTAGAATCATATAATCTATCTTTTTTTTTTTTTTTTTTTTCTTTTTTTTCCATGAGAAAGTCTACTATATAATGATGGGAAATTAATTCGTTTTTGCATAAAATTTATCACTACCTGAATTCTTAAACTCAAATATCAAAGCTCTAATTGAATTCAATCCAACCTTATAAGGATTTCATTGTTGGGTCAATTTTCTTTCTTTCAACTTTCTATTAAGGTGTTTATGTTAAACGGGTTTAATTCACTTTAATTGATTCAGTGTAGAATTTACATCAATTTTTCGATTAGAAAATTATCAAAAAATTATAAAGATGATTATAATTGTATTATTAATAGAAGGCTAATGAGTTTTATAAATTTAGAAAAAAAAAAAAGAGAAATGTGGTGTTATTAAGTGCAAATGGCAAAAATAATGGGTGAAATTAGCCCAGGAATATTTCCTTCTATTAATTATTTTTCAAAACTTTTTTATCTACACTTTTAACTTAATAAATTTAGAGTAAGAAAACTATTAAAAATATAATTTATTTTTGGCCCTTAATTTATAATTTTTTAAGAAATATAAACTAAAATTTATAAATTGATCTTTGAATATTCAAATTTTACAAGAATTTAATTGAATTCTATTTTATTATTTCTCATGTTTAGAGAAATATAATTAAGAGAATTTATTTTTTAAAATTAAAAATATTATTTTTAAAAAAATAAAATAATCTCAAAATGAAAAAAATTTACAAAAATTCAATTTATTTTATAAAATTCAAAATACTCTCGTATAAATTAAATATGACTCCTTCTGTATTAAATAAATGAAAAAATAATGATTTTTTTTTTATTTTTCAATTATTATAAATAATAGAATTTAAATAAAATTTATCACTTTAAAAATTATTATAAAAATATGAATTTTAATAATGAATTTTATCATTAATTAAATTGAATTATTACACTTGACTTATTCTAAATATTGTTGAAAGTTCATTTGGTTTAACTGTGCATAATAATTATTAGTTATTATTAATAATTATTATAGTTTATAATTATAAATATTTAATAAAATTATTATTAGTTGTTAATATATTAAATAACAATTAAGGATATATATTTTATATTTATCTTTTTAATTATATATTATTTTTAATAAAATAATTTAATTTTTT
Source organism: Aleurites moluccanus (assembly GCA_948193065.1). Classification (NCBI taxonomy): domain Eukaryota; kingdom Viridiplantae; phylum Streptophyta; class Magnoliopsida; order Malpighiales; family Euphorbiaceae; genus Aleurites; species Aleurites moluccanus. Next base: position 38,203 of record CANXYC012311934.1, read on the forward strand.
ATTTAAATAAATATGAATTATTTTAAAAAAAAATAATTTTTTTATAAATAATAATTATTTAATTATCTAACAATTATTTGAAAGCTTATAATTATTACTTAAAAATAAATAAATTTAATACAACTATTATTTATTTCAAAAAATTTATCAAACAACCACTATACAAATTTTTAGGTAAAGCTGAAGTTGCAGGGTGAAGGCAAAAGCAGCAACAAGCAACTGCACAAATTCCTAAAGTATCGATATATTAGTTTTACATTTGTGTGTATACTATTATATTGTTTTAGATAATTTTTTCCAACTGAATAAATTTATCTCAAATTTTGTATTTTTGTAATTATATTTTTTAAAAAAAATAAATAATTTTACCTATAATTGTATTCCAAAAGTCAAATTGAGGAAAAAAAAAAAAACTATTGAATAAATCTACTCCAATTTTATTTTTTTATAATTCTATCATATTTTTTTAAAAATATGATTTTATCCCAATTTAAAATTTCATTACAATTATATTCAAAAATTAAAATTGAGAAAAAAAAATATTATCTAAATAAAAATATTTTTTTCATTTTTTTATTTTATTTTTTAAAATCGTCTAGGTCCTTAAAATTTTACAATATCAAATAAAAATATATTTATTAGTAATAAAATGATTAAATATTTACAATGAAACACAAATCTATAACAAAAATTTAATAGAATTTAAACTTCTCACACTTAATTTAAACATTTCATTCTTACCATTAAATAAAAATATTTATCATTATTAAAATATAATTCAATCGTTAATCTATTGATATCATTTGATTTTATATGGTTGTGTAGGAAGTTATATATATATATTTAATATTTCTATCTTATGATTCAATTTTGATATAAAGTAAATAACTTTTATACTATTTAATTTCAATAGATTTTAATCATAAATTTAAAAGATTAGTGTATTTTAAATTAAGAACAAATCAAATTAATTTAAGATTTTAATTAAATTTGGATTAATATATAATAAAATGATCTAATAAACTAGGGCTCTTTGAAAATGGTATAATTGAGATAATATTGTTTTTTTTTTTAAATGATATATAATTGAAAAAAACCATAAAGTTCAAGGTAGATTTGTTAAATATATATATATATATATATATATATATATTCAATTTTAACTTTTGAAATATAATTGGAGCAATTTTTTTTTAAAATTGAGATAAAATTGTCTATTTTCTAAAAATATTATACAATTTCAAAAAAACATAAAATTTGGGATAAATTTATTTAATAAACCTATATTATATATGTATGTGCTTGTGCCCCGCTACTAATTAAAAAATTAAATTATTTAGAGTTTTGCACTGTTTTATTGACAAACATTTTTAAATCAGTCCCTAAAATATCAATTCAATCAACTATAAATTTAATATTTCGTATTAAAGAATGTTTGAATTGGAAATTGATAATTGTCAATTTATGATAAAAGATTTTTTTCAGTTGATAAAAACTCTAATCAGCAATGCAATTTCTATTTGCTATCAGATTTTGCCGATTTGAAAAAAACGAATCAACAATTAGTTTTTAATAATTGAAAATCCAAACATCCAATAATTTTATAATTGTCAATACTTATATTTTTAAACAGACAATCAAATTTTGTAATTGAGTATTTAATCACCTTTAAGAATCGCAAACACATCAATTAAATTAAATATTATAAATAAAATCAATATGGAGTAAGCAACAAATTTTGAAAATTAAATTTACGATCTTTCAACGTCTTAATTTTGATTTTACAGGCATCAATATTCTCATAGAAATTAATGAAAGTGATATTTCATCATGGATTGTCATTGTTACCAATTTGCCCAAATAATTTTCATGAATATCTATGCTCTCTAATTTTTCCCCCTGTTTCAATAGAGCAAGGAGCATGAATGTGATGTTAAATATCATTAAGCTAGTAACTCATTTGTTTATTAATTTATTCTAATTCTAATGAAGGGCTTTAAGCCCAACTATACAAAAAGTCTTTAGGGCCAAGAAATCACTATTATATACATATGCCCACATGAAGAGTTCATAAAATGAAAAGTAAAGCCCAGTTTGGTTCAGTGGTTGCATAAAATCCAAGATAATGAAAAACAATTTTTATCAACAAAGTTTAATTTATTTCTTCAATTTTGGCTCAAAACATATTATTTTAATGTTTAACACCATGAATCTTATGGTGAAAAAATAGAAAATAATAGAAAATTTATAAATGCATGGTGTCTTTGATTAATTTCAATATTTACCCACTTACAAAATAACATTACTTATAAATTTTAATAATATATCAGAATTTTATATGACACAAAAAATTTTAAATGAATATTGTTAATTTGTTAAATACAACCTCTTTGTATGCTATCATAATCAATGACAATAGGAAGGGATAAGAGGAGCCCTAATCTCCAAAATTTAATTATTTTTAATGCAAAATTATTAAAAATTGAGTATATATTGTATTGGGGCTTTTTATTTTAGGTGAAAATTTTCCTTAGATATATGTAATTGGTTTAATTATATACCACAATCATATAAATTATAGTATACAAAATTTGACCTCTTAAAAAAAAAAATTATGGCTCCATCACTAGTCACAACTTATAATATCGCTTATATCATGACATTTAATTTTACCCTCATTTATATTTTTTTTTAATCTATTGGAATTCATTAAAATATTAGGATGTTACAAGAATTTACCAACACCATCATTAAGGAAATAAAAATAATAATAAAAGATAATAGAAACTAATTGAAGTATTGAGAAAGTATCTCACATCGAATAATAGAAAATATATAAAGAATTTATAAATGAGTGAGTGTTAGATGTAATACAAACTAATTGATTTTGTGTAAATAGGTTCTTAACAATTATAAATCCACTTGTATTGCCCATGAACTTTAATATGATATTAAAGTTTCACGCTCAAACAAATTAGATTTTAAAATCCACGTTCAAGCTTCGTTATTAAATTGATGATAATGTCTGTCCGAACCGAAGCTAAAGAATGATGTCAGTTGGTCCATTTGTGAGTAAGAATCAACCGATTTATTGATGTTAATTCATGGCTAAATCTGATTACACTTAAGGGGTGTGTTGAAAAAAGTATCTCACATCAAATAATGAGAAAAATATAAAAAAAAATTTATAAGTGAGTGAGTGAGTGTTAGATGTAGCACAAATCAATTAGTTTTATGCAAGTTTACTTCAATACTTGTCTATTTATAAGTCCACTTATATATAAACTCATAAATCTTAATATTACGATAAATAAGCGATATAATACTAGATGATTAACAAAGCATTTTACATTTCATATTCATAACTAAATTTTGAGATTTTTCATTTTTGGATTGATGTCAAATTTTATTAGTTTGAATCACACTTGAAATAGAATTAGTTGAAAATTGATGTTTTTTACTTTTTTGTTAAGAAAGGAAAGAATCAACACAACTAAGACATACAAAACCTTGGAACGCTACACCATAAATATCTTGGAGGAGTAGGCCATTGATGATCGAAGGAGGAACTTCTGAGTAGTGAGTTTCCATGTTAACAAAGTTTTCAAAATGTGCAAGCCAATAAGCGCTGAAGTTGGCTTCTCTATAAATATGAGAGAAAATCATTGTTCAATTCCAATTCTTTAGCTTATTGATATATCAAACTAAAGATATGGAAGAATTAATCACCACTTCATCACATATAATCAGTTGAACTACCACCAAACTATCACGTTCAACTAGCACTTGCCTAAAACCTTTGTCCCAAGCCAATGGGAGACCAATAAACAAAGACGTCAAATGAAGGCAAGGGAGCACGTGCTCTTCTTAATTTTTAATTTTTTTAAGCTAAATTATAATTTAGTCTCTAAAATTTGATAAAATTACTTAAATTATTATTTAATTTTAAAAATTATCTATTTAGTTCCTAATAAAATATTATATAGTCCTATTTTCGTTCACTCTTTTTTTTTTCCTTTATTTTCTTTCATTTTCTTTTCACAATTTCTTTTTTTTTTTCCAATGATATTATAATAATTTTTGGTTATTTCTAATTAAAATATACGTATAATGTTTTTTATTTTTTAAATAAATTTACTTTATTATTATAATGCTATTTCTAAAATTTTTGTATTCGTTCTTGAATGTAAAAGTGTTCTCCTACATCCACCTATGCTTAGAAACAACCCTCAAAACTCAGCCGTAGTGATATAACATGCTCTTAAATTCAAAACAAAAGTACCAAGCCAAGAACTAATGTCAGATTTCAACAATCCATCATGTGAGAATGTGAAAAATAAGTGTTTGATCCTCTTTTTTCTTTATTAGAAGAATTATATTATTTATACAGAAAGTTATCTTCCTAATTAAGCTAATATATTTTAGTTATAACAGAAAGCTAATTAACAATTCACCACATGTAACTAAAAGACAATTGTCTAACAAATAATCCTATGTGGCATAACTTAATAATTCAGCTATTCTTTCTACACTCCCCCTCAAGATGTGCATACAGGTTATGTATGGACATCTTGTTTAGAAGATAGCTGAACTGAGTAGGATGAAGAGCCTTGGTCAGCAAATCTGCTACTTGATCTCCTGTCTTCACATACTCAAGCTTCACTGTCCCATTAAGCACCTTCTCTCTTACAAAATGACAATCAAGTTCTATGTGTTTTGTTCTCTCATGAAACACAGGGTTCTTGGCTATCTGTATTGCTGAAGTGTTATCACAAAGAAGAGTGACAGCATCTTTGTATTTTATATGGAAATCTACCAATAATGACAGTAACCACAAGATTTCACAAGTTGTTGAAGCTAATGCTCTATATTCTACCTCAGCAGAGCTTCTCGATACTACACTTTGTTTCTTGGACTTCCAACTTACCAAGGAGTCACCCAAAAATATACAAAACCCTGTTAAAGATCTTCTTGACTCTGGACATCCTGCCCAATCACTGTCAGAATATGCTTTCAGTTTCAAATCAGATTTGGCAGGAAATATAATCCCTTGTGCTGGAGCTTTCTTTAAGTACTTGAGAATCTTGTATGCTGCCTGTAAATGGACATCAGCTGGATTATCCATGAATTGACTTAATGTGTGCACAGCATAACTGATGTCTAGCCTTGTCGAAGTTAAATATAACAGCTTTCCAATCAACTGTCTATAATGTGTTACATTCTCAAGCAAACCACAATCAGTATGAGCAAGCTTATGATTGATTTCCATAGGTATATTTCTAGGTTTTACATGTAATTGACCATATTCTTCTAACATTTCCAGCACATATTTCCTTTGATAGATTGAGATCCCTTCTGTTGATCTAGCCACTTCAAGGCCTAAAAAATACCTTAAGCAACCCAAATCTTTTAGCTTGAAACAACTACTTAGCTCAAGTTTTAACTTCACAATATCAAATTCACTATTACTTGCAATACCTATGTCATCTACATAAACCAATAATGCAACAAAATATGAACCAGCATGCTTAGTAAACAATGAATAATAAGATTTTGAATGTTTGAAACCAAGAGCCAGTAATGAGTCTGTAAATTTGGTATTCCATTGCCTCGAAGCCTGCTTCAATCCATATAGGGATTTTTGAAGCTTACAAACTAATCTTCTGCCATTTGTGTCAACTCTTCTAGCAATATCAAATTCACATACCTTCTCCCCCGGAATTTGATACCCTTGAGGTAGGTCCATGTAAACATCTTCATTAAGGTTACCATTTAAAAAGGCGTTGTTGACATCTAATTGAATAAGGTACCATCCATGAATAGAAGTAAGAGATAAGAAGACTCTTACTGTGGTATGTTTAGCTACTGGACTAAAAGTCTCTTAGTAGTCAATTCCAACTTGTTGGGTGTATCCCTTAGCCACCAACCTTGCTTTGTATCTGTCAACTGTGCCATCAGAATTGAGTTTAGTTTTGTATATCCATTTGCATCCAATGGTTCTCTGTCCTTCAGGCAATGGCATAACTATCCAAGTCTCATTCAACTCAAGAGCATCTAGTTCAAGTTTCATGGCCTCAGTCCAATGTTCAGATTCACATGCTTGTGTATAAGTGGCGGGTTCTATGATAGAGGTAATGTTACAGGCAAATTTTCTGAATTGAGGTGATAGGTGGTCATAAGTAAGGAATTGTTGTATAGGGTGAGCAGTGACTGTAGAAGCAGATGGTGGTAAAGGCGTTGGATGTTGGTGAATATTGACATGATAATCTCTAAGATAGGAAGGTGGTTTAACAGTCCTATTGCTGTTTCTCAGAACAGGTATAGGGGAAGACGAAATATCTGAACTGTTATTTGAGTGTGGTGTTGTATCATAGGATAAGATTTCTGATGTAGTGGAAGGTGAGGGTAATGATGTATTTGTGATGTTTTCAGCTTGAAGTGGTTGTGATAAAGGTGTGGGAAGATGAAAAACAGATGAGTTTCTGTCTTGGTGTAGATCAGTGGTGTCAAGATTAGGTGTTTGAGGTTTATAGGGAAAGTGGTTTTCAAGAAATTCAACATCTCTGGAAAAGAAGACACTTTTGGTTTCCAAATCATATAATTTGTACCCTTTTACAGTTGAAGAGTAACCAATAAAGAGACATTTCTTAGACCTAGAATCAATTTTTTTTTTAAAAGGTATATTGTTGACTGCAAAAGCTAAACAGCCAAAGGATTTTAGATGACTATATGTAGGCTTTTTATGATAGAGTATTTCATAAGGTGTAAGACCATTAAGCACACTTGTAGGAGTCCTGTTTATGAGATGAGCAGCTGTAAGAATAACATCACCCCAAAACTGTATTGGCATGGAGGAATGAAACAAGAGGGATCTAGCTATGTTTAAAATATGTTGGTGTTTTCTCTCTGCCACTCCATTCTGTTGTGGAGTGTATGGGCAAGTAGTTTGATGGATAATTCCTTGGGCATTATAAAAGGATGGAAGTGAAAATTCAAGGCCATTGTCAGAACGTATGGTTTTCAAACTGATATTGAAATGGTTAAGTATATAGTGATAAAATTGAGGTAATATGTGGGAAACATCTGATTTATGTTTCATTAAGTATATCCAAAGGCATTTTGAGTAGTCATCTACTATTGTGAGAAAGTAATGGTTATTGCCAATATCTGGAATTGAAAAAGGACCCCATACATCAGTGTGCAAAAGCTCAAAAACAGTAGAAGTTTTATTAGAATGAATAGGAAATGGCAAACGTTTTTGTTTAGCCAATGGACAAGTATGACAAACAAATGAATCTGAAATATGTACATTAGGAATCATGGAAGAAATCTTATTTGATGGAATATGTCCTAGTCTATAATGCCAGGTATCAAGAGATACCATACAAATTGTTTTAGAATTATTAACAAAACTAGATTGACTATGAGATTCTGAAGTGAACTGGAAATGAAAAAGACCATCTTTGAGATCAGCCACTCCAATCGTCCTCCAAGACAACAGGTCCTGAATGAAGCAGCGATTGGAAATAACAACAAGACAAATGTGAGGATTGTTAGTTAATTGACTAACAGATATCAAATTGAAAGAAAAGGATGGAACTACCAAAACATTGTGAATGACTAGATTAGAACTTAACGTGACTTTTCCAATATGAGTGATTTCAGCTTTGATGCCATTAGGCATTTGAACAAAGAGATTACTTACTGAAATATAAGAATCAAGAAACTGTAAAGAACAAACAATATGATCTGTAGCCCCAGTGTCAACTATCCATGGAGTGATAGATTGTTTGTTGTTTTGAAGATTTTGGTATTTTTGGATGTTAAAACAAAAAACACAGAAAATGTATTACCTGCAAAGTTGATGAAGTGTGGTTCTGAATTGACATTGAGTGAATTACCAGTATTAGTGTATGTTGGTGTTGGTGAAAAAGAAGTGGTTTGGTAACCAACACTGTGACTCTGATCATTAAGAAGACTCATGAGCCTTTGAACTTGCGCTTTGGAGAGATTGAGACCAGCAACATAATTTGATTCAAGAGAAGTATCTGATGACTGACTATGTGATACTTGATTCGCCTGTCTATTCACCTGATTGTAATTAGGATTGAGGGTTTTGGTTTTAGTAAACTTGAAATCAGCGGGATAACCAACTAATCTGTAACAATCTCTCTTGAAATGTCCAGGTTTTCCACAATAATTGCATATTACTCCACTCTAACTGCCATAACTGCTGCCCCATTGAAATTCTGGTTCTGTAACATAAAACTTCTCTGAGTCTCTTCCCTCAGCACCATATTATATACTTGATCCAAAGTTGGAAAAGGTTTCATGATGATGATTTGAGATCTTAATGCTTGAAAAGATTCATTCAAGCCATTAAGAAATTTGAATACATGATCTTTCTGTGCTGCCTCTACGAACTTTTGAAAGAATGAATCATTACATTTTTCACATAAACAGAAAGGTAAAGGTCTGAAACTCCTGAGTTCTTCTCAAATTCCATTAAGTTCTGTGAAGTATTCATCCACTGACCTAGAACCTTGTGTGATTGAATAGAGTTGATGTTGTAGATGACAGATCTTCGAATCATCAAACTGTGCAAATCTTTGATTCAACATTTGCCAAACCTTGCTTGCTTCGTCTATGTAAAACACTATGGACGCAATAGAAGGTGAAATCGACTTCAATAGACAAGATACTATCAAATTATTGCAACGTGACCAAGGGAGAAATAAGTTGCTTTCAGTAGCAGGTTTAACAATGGAACCATCGAGGAAACCTTGCTTATTTCTTATAGAAATAGCAAGCAAAAAAGAGTACTTCCATGATGAGAAATTAGAAGGTGTAAGCTCTGGTGTAATATTGACTGAACTGTGATTTTTTGCGTGATGCACAAAATACGGCGATGACGGATCATCAGTTGGATTAGCAATAGTAGGATTCACCATCGAATTGATTTTCAGAGATGTGAAAGAAGAAACCCTAAAAATAAGTATGAAAAGTATTGGAAAAAAAACCTAGACGGACAACTCTGATACCATGTGAGAATGTGAAAAATAAGTGTGTGATCCTCTTTTTTCTTTATTAGAAGAATTATATTATTTATACAGAAAGTTATCTTCCTAATTAAGCTAATATACTTTAGTTATAACAGAAAGCTAATTAACATTTCACCACATGTAACTAAAAGACAATTGTCTAACAAATAATTCTATGTGGCATAACTTAATAATTCAGCTATTCTTTCTACACATCAGAAGAAGCTAACCTAAAAATATTATCAAATGAACCATCTGTATTAATTTTACACCAGCCATCAGGAGGAGGAGGCCAACAAATGAGATGCAAAGATTTAGAGGTCATAACATCTATTTTTGGATTAATAATAATCCTGGCAGTATAAAAAGCTTGAGCAGCCGAGGTAATGAGAGATAAGAGTCACCATTGAGACAAAAATCTTCTTCAAACTACCTTTTATTCCTCCAATGCCAAAGCGTCCAATAAGTAACTGCAAAAAATAAAACACTAAGGGAGGCCTGCTACTAAATTTGAGTTATTATTTAAATCCAAAAGCAACCATTGTTCATTATTCCAAGTAAAGACCATCCAAGATCACTTGTTGGGGACACATGCGCTTCCAAATCTGTTGAGCAAACACACAATCTCGCAAGACATGAACACAATTCTCTTGGCGAATGAAACATGTCGAACACCATCTATCATGATATAAATGCCTCCTACTCTGTTCTCCATTGGCAGTAAGCTTTTCTTGACCAGCTAACCACAAAAACATTTAATTCTCTTAAGGCCAGGCCAATGCCAAATATTCTCCCATTTTTTATGCACATTCTTCTAACTAGAACTATTAATCAATTATAAGCAGACCTGATTGTGAATTTACCACTTCTAGAATAACTCAATAAATTTGGTTCTCACCACCCATCAAGACTAAGAATGAAAACAGATTGAATTTAGGTTGATTTTGAAAAATTTGAAGTCGACACATTTAAAAATAAAAATATTTGTTTTATCATTCATCTCGCTTTGAGGGGGGATAGGTCACGTAATACCTATTTACATATTTATTTATTTATTTTTTTAAATGTATATATTTATTTATATATATTTTTTTCAAATATTCATACAATGTACGTAATTTATATTTATAATACCCTATATATATGCATAACATGTTTTTTTGAAATAAGTTCTCAGTATGTAGATTAAAATTATCGAAATGGTTAAGGATAATTTTAAAAATTCAATTAAAGCGAAAACGATAAAATTTTTTGGAAATCGTCAGTATCAATATCGCAGCCGTAAAAATAGCAGTACGGTCGACGGATAAATTTCTAAATTTAGATTGAGGTTAAATGATAATGTATATTCATGTGTGAATACAGTAAAAAGAAAAATGAGAAAATGTTTAAGAACACTGATAAAGTAAGCAATGGTAAAATTATAAATAAAGAGTATTTTCGGGGAATAGTGAAATTTCGATAGTCTGAGTTTTAAAACGACTCTGAAATTATTTTTCTTAATTAATATTAATAAAAATAAGATGTTTGAACATTCACTTTGAATTTCAATTTCCGACGAAATTATCGGAATGAATTACCGAGCGAAAAATGACCAAAAGCAAATTATGAAAAATTGGAGGACCAAAAGTGAAATTTATCATTTTTGTCTTACTATATAAGCAAGACTTAGACAAATTTTCTGCATTTTTCCTCCTTTCATCCGTGAGCTCTATTTCTTCTTCCAATTGATTTTTCCTTTCAATTTTGTGAAGAGAAATTGATGGAAACTTAAAACAAAAATCATACAAACCTAAATCTATCAAAATCAACCACAGAAAATCATGAAAAATTCAAGAACACGTCATTGAGGAATTCGGCCACTTTGAGATATTTTAGGTAAATTGTTTATTTGTTTGTTTTTATGGTTTAATTAAGTTAATTAGATGATGGTAGGATTGGGTAAATGGTTTAATTGCACCAATTGATGCATTAAATAATTTTCTCCAATTTTCAAACCCTAAAGTAAAGTTGTAAGGTTTGATTTTATGCATATGAGTTAGGATGTGTAAATTGGCTATAGAATAAGTTAATTGAGTATTAATTGGTGTTTAATTGATGTTTTAATTGTTGTAGAAAATTCGATTGGAGAAAATTACAGATTTTGGCCTATATTGAGGAATTGGGTGGCGAAGCAAGTTTGCTTGGTGATTTGGAATGATAGGTGAGTCTTTTATGTATCATTAGTCATGCCTAAATTGATAAAATGTCATTTTGAATCCAATTATGAAAAATGCCTTTTGGCCAAACCTAATTAGGGCAAAATGCCACATTTTTATGCTTGATTTTTGGCTTGTTTTTCCTTGCCTATTTGATTCAATTATTGAAGATTATTGAGTTGTGATTGTTGCCTATAAATTGCTTTCCATGTGTATGTTTATTGATAATTGAGGCAATGTCAATATTGTACCAAAACCATGCCGAAAAATCTTTAGGCCAACCATTTGAATGCCACCGTCGCCAGCGACAATGGCATGCCAAGTGTGTCAACTTTTTGGCCATAAATGACCAAATTATGTTTGTTCCCATTTTTTGTCGTTAGACCTTTGGACACTATTTAATCGATTATTATTGATATCTTATGGACTTTATGCTCATCCAATTAATTTCTGATGAGTTATTGATATTGTCGATGCCATTATTTTGAAATGGTATCTATTGACGTGTTTATTGCTTCTATTGACTCCGAGGTGATTTGACAGAGCTGCCGTTCCGACAGGGTAGTGAGTTCATGCTGTCGACCTTGTGCACATTGTATTGATTGATACTCTGTACTAGGAAGGGATGTCCTAGTCATAAGACCTGATCCGTCTTATGTTATATTTATATACATATATAGTGATTTGTGCTTGACACATTTCTATGCGTTTCATAGCTCTATATCTGTCATTTACATCTTGTCCATGTGATATGTGCTTCTTCAATGTGATTGCTTACTTATAATCATATTCTGTACTTGATTCTATATTATAGACATTCTGACAGTTTGATTCATCTATGTCATCTGCTTATTGCTTATTGATGTTCCATTATCCATTTTATTGGTCGATGCATATTAGATTCACTGAGTATCATATATACTCATCCTCTCACTGTTTACCCTCTCAGGTGCAGAGGAGGAGGCAGATATCCCAACTCTTTTGACTCTCTGTAGATTCTGCAGTCTCATAGCAGTGTAATTATATTAAACACTGTATTATTTTTGAATGTTCATATCATAGCTGCTCCAGGGGTTTTGTATGGTATAATTAGAGTATGAACATGTATTTATGAAAATATTGGAGATTATTAATGATATAATTGTAGTATTTACATAATGAATAGTGTTTATGTGAGTGATTAGTTATATATATTGTTATGTGATTGATGATGGATAAGATATATTTTCGCTGCTATATTGTGATTGTATTGTAATGATTGATGGGTTATGCGAGTGCTGGTCGCTTCGATATCTCCCACACCTTAGGATCGTCGCGATCCGAAAATAGGTCGTGACAATATTTCACATAAAAATAATTAAAAATTAATAAATATATAAATAAAATATTAAAAAATAAAAAATATATTATATATATATAATTGGGTCATATTCAAGACTGATATTACCATTACTGAAACTCGACTAGAATTTAAAATATATATATATATATATATGTCATATTTCATTTACTAAACAAGATGAGTATCATTTGTCCCATTTGAATTAAGACAGAATAAATATTTGATGGAGCGGATAAAATTATAATCTGTAACCAATATTGATAGCTTTGCCGCTGCAATTTGGAAAATAATAAATAAGGGAAGAAAATTTTCATATTCCAATTCCATTCTCCTTCATTATTAACAAATTCGACATAAAGGAATCAGCAAAAGTTTGTAGAACAAAAGAAGTAGAATGACACAAATTTTAGTTGGTCTAATTGTAAGCAAATGTCATCAAATGTGTTGATGTAAGAAACAACTGCAATCATCTTCCTACCAATTATATAGTATTTAGTATATAGGCAATTAAAAGCACAATAATTTATTGAAAGCAAAAACACATGAAATTTATGTTATTTGCACACAAATAATTATTCACATTTTCTTTTTAAAATATTTTAAAAAAATATTATTTTTAAACTTAAATTTATTATCTTAAATTTATTATTATTTTTATCGAATTTTAGCTAAATAACTCTCTTTTTTTAATATCAAGTCGTGAAATTAAAATTAAAATCGATCAATCTGTGTGCAACCCCACTTATTATCATTAATCACATTTTTTTACATTTTATTAAATATAAATTCTTAATTTTTCTGTGAAATAAAAGTGAATAATTATTTATGAATAGAGAGAGTAACAAATATTAATAAATAAATTTTTGTTATGAAAAATAAACAAAATAAGGATAAGAATAAGAACAAAAATAAGAAGAAAAATAATAATAAGAATATAGAAGAGGGAGTTTTCTATTGTCTTCTTGGTGTGTATTACAAAATAATATGAACTCCTATTTATAAAGTTCATCTTCATCATATGTTACAATATATAAAAATCAACCATAAATTACAACATAAATTACAACATAAATG
>CANXYC012312396.1:0-10508 GCA_948193065.1 Aleurites moluccanus
GGTGTGGCCGAAACTTTGAAATGAAGAACACCAAAATTCTGCAACTTTTAAGCTTTTAAAAGATGATAATAGTGGAGAGGTGGTAAAAATCTATTCAAATATCTTAGGTTTTATCTAATGGTTAAGGTTTCATGATAACTTTGGTGAAACCTAGCCATCCAACCATCCATTTTTCTTACTTTAATGCTATTTGTCCATCCAAAGTCAACATTGGTGGCTAACACAAACATTTGCCACACCAAATAAAAAACCAATGGAAAAAAAATCCAATACATCAAGCTTATGATAGCAAATTTGCAACCTATTGATCCAACCATCCATTTTTCCATCATTTGATCCAATGGCTAGATTTAATCAAGCCTAAACTAATATCATAAGGTTACATACATAGTATAATTCCATACCTCAAAGGAAAAGACCATAATGCCCTTAGTGCAACCGAAGCACCTCAAGCACCTCAATTGAGGAGCTTACTGGGTACAATTTTCAATCGGGTTTATTTTTCCATCAAATCTTTAAATAAACTAACTAGCACCATTTACATTCCCTTAAATCATTTTCTACTTCAAAATATGGTGATAATTCCATAAGAACTCAAAGGGCTGCAAAATGACCATTTTGCCACCAGTTCACAAAATTTCAAGTTTCTTCTAGTTTCTTCCTAACAGCCTTTGATGTACTTTTACATGTGTAAAACCATCTAAAACATGCATATTCATTCAATTTAAACAATAACATGCATCATACATAACATTTAAATAAACAAAGAAAACCTTAAGTTTGCCCTTTTTAAGCTTATGTTCTAAGCCACTAGGCTATTACAAGTTCATCCATGTTATATCATCATACTTCATGCCAAATCTCATACATATACATTATGTCAATGTTTTGCTGAAAATATGGCAGAGTTTCCTCTATATTTTTAACATGCCAATTTACCATTTATCAATTAAACACTTCCAAATATCATTTCTCAACTCCACTCCATCTCCACATTTTCAACTTATCCATCTTTCTCAATTCACAACATAACCCATCATCATCATTATACCTGTTTTAATATCAAACTGGGCAACTATATCAACATACACACATAGATAAATACATACATATCAATCTAAATACTTATACTTTGGATTACAGTACCATGGAGCTACTAGAATGAATTTGGATAAAGGATTAACTTATAATATTTACATATATATGTCAAAATGTCCACGACGAAGAAAAAGGAGCCTGTGGAACTCGAACCTCACCGTCACCTGAAAAGATTTAAAACTGCAGGGGTGAGTATAAAATACTCAGTAAGTAATTATATACAAAAATGCATGGAAACTTTATACAATTGAAGCTCAACCAGAACCTGAAATGGTTAAGAGCAATAGTAACAAGGGATAGAACAAATAGTACTGAAAATATATGGTAAATAACTCTCGAAGATCCTGTACCAAAGGCCTCTATGTAGCCGATACATGCGATAAATTTCCCATCGACTTACAGCTCAAAGCATCTGCTACTACATTTGCTTTCCTCGGGTGATAAAATATTTAACAATCATAGTCCTTCAATAGCTCTACCCACCATCTCTGCCGCAGCCTTAACTCTTTCTGCTATAAGAGATATTGGAGACTTTTATGGTCAGTGTATATTTCACATCTCACCCCATAGAGATAGTGTCTCCATATCTTCAAAGCAAAAATAATTGCCGCCAACTCCAAGTCAAGTGTGAGATAGTTCACCTCGTTCTTCTTTTGATGCAAAGATGCATATGCAATCACCTTCCCATCTTGTATGAATACACATCCCAAACAAATTCTGGAAGCATCACAATAAATGGAAAACATACCAGTCTCAATAGGTAGTGCCAAAATTGGAGAACTCGTAAGACAGTTCATCAAAGTCTGAAAACTTATCTCACACCTATCATCCCACTGGAACTTTATATATTTTTGAGTTAGCTTCGTTAAAAGAGAAGGAATTTTAGAAAAATCCTTCACAAACCGACGGTAGTATCCTGCCAATCTAAGGAAACTATGCACTTCTGTCACTGAGGTAGGGCATGGCCAATTTGCTACTGCTTCAACTTTTTGCAGGTCGACCTTAAGACTGTCGTTCCCAATAACATGCCTCAAAAAGGGTACTTCGTTCAGCCATAATTCACATTTAGGAAGATTTGCAAAAAACTGATTCTCTCTCAAAGTCTGCAGTGTGATTCTGAGGTGTTCCTCATGCTCTTCTTTACTTTTAGAATACACCAAAATATCATCAATAAAGACAATGATGAATCGATCAAGATAAGGTCAGAATATCCAATTCATCAAATCCATGAAAGTTGCAGGAACATTCGTTAACCCAAATGGCAATACCGGGAACTCATAATGGCCATATTGGGTTCCGAAAGCAGTTTTTCGAATATGCTCTGCTTTAATTTGCAACTGGTAATACCCTGATCTCAAATCAATTTTTGAAAAATAACAAGCTCCCTACAATTGATCAAAGAGATCATCAATCCTGGGTAACGGGTGTTTGTTCTTCACGGCCACTTTATTCAACTGCCTATAATCAATACACATCTGAAGTGACCCATCTTTCTTCTTAATAAATAAAACTTGAGCACCCCAGGGTGAACTGCTAGGGCGGATAAACCCCTTTTCAAGGAGTTCTTGCAACTGCACTTTTAACTATTTAAATTCAGGTGGAGCCATACAATACGGTGCAATAGAAACTGGATCAGTACTTGGGTATACATCAATCTCAAACTCTATCTCCCTCTCAGGTGGTAACCCTAGTAGGTTGTCTGGAAACACATCTGGAAATTCCCTTACAATAGGAATATCCTCCAATGCAACTGATGCTTTAGTAGTATCAACTACTGTAGCCAAATACTCCTCACATCCCATCCGAATCAATCAACTTGCCTTAGTCACAGATATTAAACCCGATGCACATCTATTTACTTCCCCCTGGAAGCTAAAAGTCTCTTAATCGCCAAGTCTAAAATCTATACGTTTCATAAAACAATCAATCATAGCTTTATGGGCTTTCAACCAATCCATACCTAGTATAACATCAAATTCAAGTATAGGCAGTTCAATCAAATCAGCATATAACACATGATCACATATAGTCACAGCAGAATGCTCATATCGAAAACCCACGATGATATTTCCCCCTACGGGAGTGGCAACATCCAACGGTATCGGTAGTGGTGTCCTATCAATCCCCAATTTCCCAGCATATATAGGTGAAACAAATGAGTGCATAGCACCAGAGTCAAATAACACATATGCAATATCAAGCTGTATAGAAACTATACCAATAATTGTATCATTTGAACTCTAGGCCTACTGTAGGGTCATAGCAAAAACTCTCCCCTGACCCCTACCACCAGCTGAGTGGCCAGATGTCTGACCTGCACCTAATGCTCTACCCCTTCCAGGTCCCCGTCTGCCCGTCTGAACTGTCGGTTGAGACCCTGTACTGCCTGCCAGCTGCGGAGTCCACATAGGACAATCTCTATAAAAGTGGCCAAACTGTCCATACAGAAGATATGCTCTCAATCTAATCTAGCACTCCCCTGTGTGCCTCATTCCACAATGCCTACAAATAGGCAGCTTTGAGGTCATTTGTCGGGGCCTACTAGAGTCCTGTGAGAAAACAAGAGCAGTAAATCTCCCTCCCTGCTCTTTATACTGTGGTCTCCCCTAGCTCTGAGATGAAACTAATTGTCCTGACCTGGGAGGTAATCGGACTGTCTACTGTTGTGAAGATCCCTCCCTAGGTCTCTAAGACTCACCACCTCTACCCCTCTTTCTCTTGTCTTTCACATATCTCTCCTTTCTATACTTAGCTTCCATCTAGGAAGCTTTATCAATAACTTTACCCAGAGAGATAAATTCCATGGCTGGCAGGGCATTAAACAATGGAGCATGTAACCCTCTCCTAAATCTACCAATCAAGTTTGCCTCAGTCGAAGCTATCCTTCTCACATATTTGCTCAATCGTCTGGACTCCCATGCATACTCTGGAACACTAAGATTTCCCTGACTCAACTGCTCAAATTTAACAATATTCCCTGATCGAATCCCTTCAGTCAAAAACTCATCCATCAACCGCTGTTTGAACTCAGCCCATGACATCGGGTCATCACTACGGATATTCTCATCTATATGTTCATCAAACCATGTAGAAGCATCCTTCTGTAACAACAAACCCACCAGTTCTATTATTCTGGCATCAGAACATGTCAGCTTCCTAACGACCTTATCCACCTCCTCCACGAAGTCACTAGGATCTGTGCCATATTCCCCTGTATAAGTGGGCAACTGAAACCTTCTAAATTCTGACATAGTTACCCCACCCTCTGATATAATCCGGTGATCCCTTTGTCTCTAATAATCAACTGGCACTAGGGGTGCCTCAGGCTGTATTTTAGGCTGAACGGGTGGTAGGGGAGGCTGTTGCACTGGTGCAGGCTGTGCTATCAAATGAATCTGTAGTATATGTAACATTTTCCTCTTAAAGTCCTGCATCTCCTGCCTCCAGGGTACATCCCCCACCATATAAGATTCAATGTGCCTCCTACTCCTAGATGGTCCAGTCGCCTGCACTGAGGCATTAGAGGCAACTTTCGCCTCACCACTTAACTCTCGATGATCCCTCTCAATTGCGGGAATATTCAATCCCGAAGCGTGCTAAGACATCCTCACACACTAAAAGAAAACATAGAATCACATCAGAAAGAGTAATTTCATATCGATACGCAAAATATAAAACAATGACTATGACTGTACTTTGACGATATATAAATACCTATACTCCATGGTATAAGGGTTATATATGCTAATAACATGCTTACAATATAGGAAAAACAGAACCTTTGCTCTGATACCAACTTTGTCACAACCCAAACCAGCGAGCCGCGATGGTCCAAGGGTATGAGATCTGCCTGTGACTACCAGTATCTCAATGAACCCCTAATACAATTTAGCTAATACTCATAAACCTTATTCATTCTAATAGTTCATATATCACACAAGTTCATCCATGTTATATCATCATACTTCATGCCAAATCTCATACATATACATTATGTCAATGTTCTACCAAAAATTCGGCAGAGTTTCCTCTGTATTTTTAACATGCCAATTTACCATTTATTAATTAAACACTTCCAAATATCATTTCTCAACTCCACTCCATCTCCACATTTTCAACTCATCCATATTTCTCAATTCACAACATAACCCATCATCATTATCATACCTGTTTTAATACCAAACTGGGCAACTATATCAACATATACACATAGATAAATACATACATATCAATCTAAATACTCATACTTTGGATTACATGTCACGACCCGATTTCCCAAGCCGCAACAGTCCTAGGGCACGGGAGATGCCAATGGCGACCGGCACCCGTAAAACCCAATATCAGTCATATCCATCCTATCAATACAATATACATGTATACAATCTCTACTCATTCATTATCAATCACAACCTGTCATACATTCTCAATCAACTATATTCATAATACCCACAGGATCATATCAATCGTAATACTTCTATATCATAATATCATCATTTGGATACATGTTCATTTCCTAGCTAACCCGTACATACCTATGGAGCAGCTAGATTATGAACACCAAAATATAATAGTTATACAAAATAAGTATCTGGAAAATACATCAGATAATCTGTTGCAGAATCCTCAGAGAAACAGAAGTCTGGATTCTGCAGCTCTAATCCTCTCCTAAAATGGGTAAACAATGAGCAGTGAGTATAGATGATACTCAGTGAATTCACATGCATCGCAATAAACAATTGGGTCAATTAATAAGGATATCAATCGAATATAATCAAAGAACTGAATAGTATCAGGTTCATGAGGTATCATCAATAAGATACAACAATATCATATCATTAGTTTCATATGTGTGAAATGACAGATAGTGGGATGGACTGTAGGAAAAGAAATCATACAGTCTCCAAATCAAATTCGTTGGACCATGTAGGTCCTAATCATCCATATAAGGGAAAATGTAAGCATAAGGCGGATCAGAACTTGTGACCGGGACCAAAACCCTTCCCAGCAAGGGTACAAATATACAATATGCACAAGGTCGACAGTATTTCCCCACTCCCTTGTCGAATCGGAAGTTCTGTCACAATCACAACAGGGTCAATAACAAGGGATACCATTAACAATAATGGCATCCAGATTCAATCAATCAATCATTTCGGTTTCCAATCAATTCAATATCCAATATCAATAATGGCCATGCCATATGCAATATTCAATATCCAGTCAAAGTTTGATATTCAGAATACTTCAAAAGAAAAGAAAGGTTCGGTATTTTAGAATATTCGGTATCAATGAAATATAGATATATAACAATATATATTTGTTCGATAAGAAAAATAGGTTTACACGTTCAAGGAAATCAAAGGGTATTTCACAATAAAGGGTTCGACCCATTTGGGGTTTTTCCTAAATGGTGTCTAACAATCAATTCAATCAATTTGGTAATTCAAATGATGCATGTAAAACTCACCTTAACTTTCCAACAATCAATTGCTTAGCCAATCTCACCAATTTCATCAAAAATCCACAATTTGTCTACTTTGAGGACTCAATATCCACAATTTACAATTTCGCATTAAGTTGTTCATCAATTCCGTGTTCTTTTATACTCAATTAACTAATTCTATAATCAATTCATGAATCCCATCACTAATTCATCAATTCAATATTCAATGTTTCACATAAACCCTAGAGTTTAGGGATTTCCATTATTTAGTGTTAATCTAGCTAAAATAACTCTAAACCCATTCATTTCAACCCAAATACTATCTATTGAATCAATAAAAACCAACAAATAATCACTTACCTCAAAGGGTGATTCACGGCAGAAATTCCTTTTACTGTTACTGCCGATTTTTCCAGCCCCTCCTCACTAACTATGGACTGAAAGAGGATGAACCCAAATAGTATATATGATTCTCTCAATTTTA
This sequence comes from Aleurites moluccanus, assembly GCA_948193065.1. Lineage (NCBI taxonomy): Eukaryota > Viridiplantae > Streptophyta > Magnoliopsida > Malpighiales > Euphorbiaceae > Aleurites > Aleurites moluccanus. The sequence goes on from CANXYC012312396.1 coordinate 7,026, forward strand.
TCCAAAAAAATTCAGTAGAGAAAATGTGAGAATCGGTGAGGAAGTCGTTGAACAGTGATCGGGCTTTGGGAGAAAAAGGAACGAATGCAGTGATGATAGAAAGAAAGAAAAATGACTAAACATTTTTAAGTATCAGCTATTGCCTCTCTTAAATAGGCTACTACCTATTTGTTAAAAATCCCGTTACTGTGCACTAATGAATCCTGCCTCACACCAAAATTCAATTTGCTGGTCCACCTCGCCACTTGCCAGCTCACCAGACCCAGCTCGCCATTCTTCGTTCACCAATGCTTCTTCACATTTCTTGCTTGCTTATGCCAGTTCGCATATGCCGGCTTGCACATGCCTCTTAGCACATGCCTCTTCGCATTTCTTCTTTGCATATTCCTCTTCGTATTTCCCCCTTCGCCTTTCCTTCTTTGCATTTCCTCTTCGCCTTTCCTCTTCGCCATTCCCTCTTTGCATTTCCTCTTCGCCATTTCCTCTTCGCCTTTCCTCTTCTCTATTCCCTCTTCGCATTTCCTTTTCGCCTTTCCTCTTCACTATTCCCTCTTCACTATTCCCTCTTCGTATTTCTCACCTTGTACTTCTTCTTTACGAGGCCAACTCGGCAAGGCCAGCTTGGCATTGCCTCTTCGCAAGGCCAGCTCGCCAATGTCGGCTGGAACACTTACCCAGTTTTCACAGAATTTCGCTGAAGACTCAAATTCTCAATTCTTTAACACTTAGCATTTTTCACACCAATTTCAATAACTCAAACAATATTTCTCACAAAATCTTCCATAACCATTTTCTATCATTATTCAAAATAATTAATTATTAAGTAAATATTTATACTTATTTCAAAATTAATTAATTAAGCCAAATAAAATAAATTTATACCCATAAATATATCCAAGGATTGTTTAGACAAATGGTGGGTGTTACATTCTTCCTCCCTTCAATTAAATTCGTCCTCGAATTTAAATACATTTTATTTCAAAACTGGAATAGGGATGGGTATCTATTTCGCATCTCCTGCTCACTCTCCCATGTACACTCTTCTATTGTTTGATTTCTCCATAACACTTTAACAATCGGGATCTCTTTGTTTCGAAGCTTTCTAACTTGTTGGTCGACAATCTCCACAGGTAACTCCTCATATGACAATTTCTCACTGAGATCCACATCTTGCATCTCCAAAATGTGTGATGGATCCGATACATATTTCCGCAGCATAGATATATGAAAGACTGGATGTACATGGCTCATACTAAGTGGAAGAGCCAATCTATAATTCACATTTCCAACTCGCTAAAGTATTTGAAAAGGGCCTATAAATCTCGGTGACAGTTTGTCTTTCTTCCCAAATCTCATAACTCCCCTCATTGGTGAGATCTTTAGGAAGACATGATCACCAATAGAAAATTATACATCCTTTCTTTTAGGATCTGCATAACTCTTTTGCCTACTAATGGCAGTCTTCATCTGCTCTAGGATCAAAGGAACCTTCTCCATAGTCTCTCTAATCAATTCGGGTCCCTCTAGCTGCTTCTCTCCCAACTCCACCCAACACACTGGTGATCTACACTTCCTACCATATAGTGGTTCAAATGGAGCCATACCAATTGAAGAGTGATAACTGTTATTATAGGAGAACTCTATCAATGGCAGTTAGTAATCCCAACTACCTTTAAAATCCAGAACACATAACCTGAGCATATCCTCTAAGGTCTGAATCGTCCTCTCAGATTGTCCATCGGTCTGTGGATGGAAGGCAGTACTAAATCGTAGTTGGGTACCCAAAGCCTCCTGAAATTTTTTCCAAAACCGGGATGTGAATTGCATACCCCCATCAGATATGATCACCAATGGGATTCTATGCAGATGCATAATTTCATCAATATACACTTACGCATACTGAGCTGCTGAATAACTAGTCTTAACCCCCAAAAAGTGGGCAGACTTCGTTAATCGATCCACAATAACCCATATAGAGTCATACCCCTTTGAAGTCTGAGGTAGACCAACAATGAAATCCATGGTAACCTGTTCCCATTTCCACTCGGGCAGCTCTATCTCCTGAAGTAGCCCTGATGGCTTCTGATGATCAAACTTAACCTGCTGACAGGCTAAGCACTTCAATTGAATCAGAGCTACATCCTTCTTCATTCTAGGCCACCAATATACATCTCTAAGATCATGGTACATCTTTGTAACACCTGGATGTACACTATAAGCAGAATAATGTGCCTCTCGCATGATCCGATCTCATAGCTCATCACAATCTGGCACACATATACGTTTCCCACATCTCAATATCCCATCATCAATAGTGAACTCAGTCATCCGACCATTATGAACCTCTCCCATCAATTTCAGAAGATAGGGATCTCTATTCTATGCCACTTTTATATCATTTATTAGTAGTGACCTAGCCCAAAACTGGGCTATCAGAGCCTGGTTTCGATCCTGGGAACCTAAATCTAACTCTACTCTAAAATCAGCTAACTGCCTCAGATCTCTGATCAAAGGCCTCCTGTCAATCACTATATGAGCAAGACTACCCATAGACTTTATGCTCAAAGCATCCACCACACATTGGCCTTCCCTGGATGATAAAGAATCTCACAATCATAAACTTTCAGAAGCTCCACCCATCTTCTCTGCCTTAGATTTAGATCCTTCTGCTGAAATATATATTGTAGACTCTTATGATCAGTATATACCTCGCATTTAACCCTATATAAGTAATGTCTCCAAATCTTCAAGGCAAATATGACTACTGCCATCTCTAGATCATGAGTTGGGTAATTTGCTTCATGCTTCTTTAACTGGCGGGAAGCATAAGCAATCACCCTACCTATCTGCATCAAAACACACCCTAGGCCAATCCTTGAAGCATCACAATATACGGTATACTTCTCCTCCTCCACAGGTAATGCCAAAATCGGAGCACTGGTAAGACAATACTTCAGAGTCTGAAAACTCCGATCACATTCATCTGTCCAGACTTATCGCTCCTATTTTCTCATCAATTTAGTCAAAAGAGCTGCCATACTGGAGAAATCTTTCACAAACCTTCGATAATAACCAGCCATACCCAGAAAGCTACGCACCTCAGTGACACTGGTAGGTTGTGGCTAGTTAGCAACTGCCTCAATCTTCTGTGGTTCCACTATGATACCCTCTCTACAGATGACGTGCCCCAAAAAGCACACTTCAGTCAACCAGAACTGACACTTAGAAAGTTTAGCATACAGTTGGTGCTCTCGAAGTGTCTGTAGAACAATCCTCAAATGCTCCTGGTGTTCCTCCTCACTCCTGGAATAAATAAGAATGTCATCAATGAAGACAATGACAAACCTATCCAAATAAGAACTGAACACTCTATTCATCAAATCCGTGAAAGCTGTTGGATCATTTGTCAACCCGAATGGCAATACTAGAAACTCATAGTGGCCATAACGAGTTCTAAAAGCAGTCTTGGATATATCTCCGCTC
>CANXYC012312710.1:0-41101 GCA_948193065.1 Aleurites moluccanus
CCAACTTTATTATTTTCCAAATAATAGCAATAATTAGGAGTGATTCGTTGATATCCCCTTCCTCGTGGGAACGATACTTTCTCATCACTATTACTTGCCACGCGACCTGTATACTTGCAGTACCGCAAAGTCGCAACAAATATGTATATAACATTTTTCCCGATGAGTATAAATTCATTGGTCCAATGTATACCATGGAAACCCAATTGATAGGGTTTTTATCAGTGTTCCACCTAGAGTAGGCCATAAGTTTTAGGTATATACTCGTCCAAGCATATGTGTCACGATAAGATATGATTTGATATCAGTTCTATTACATGATATGATTTGATAGTGCTATTCTATTGTAAGCACTCATGTTCTTTTAAGTACAAGTTTATAAATTCTTCTTCTTATAATGCTTCCATACCCAAGTATAAGTATATGTAAATGTACAAGTATATTCATGATAATGATATCCAAGTTCTTGGGCTTAACCTAAAGCATTGCATGTTTATATCTTACTGAGTTAAAAGCTCACTCATCTTCTGTGAATTTCAGGTGATAGTGTAATTTGAGAAAGAGTTAATCTATAAGATAGAGTTTCTTGACTTCTTATCCACAAGAAGACTCTTGGATATAATTTTGTTAAATAATATATTTATGTTATGTATTTATGTCTAATGAGAAATGTATTCTTAGGAGATTCATAGTTAAAATTAAGAATGTATTTTTTTTGTTGCCTAGATTGGCATGTATTATAGAATTTACCTTATTCCATATTAATATTGGATGTGTCTTTTGATCGGTAAGGAACAAGAGAAAATATCATGATATGAAGATTTGACATGATGATTATGATCATATGATTTATAAAAATGATTGTGTATGATGATATATAAGTATATTTGGGTATGGTGTATATGAGATCCAGATTATGTAGTGTTTTATGAGTTTATAGTGACTTTATGTCTATTCTTGTCTTAAGACCGTCGCACCAATGGTTTGGGGTGTGACAAAAAGGTGGGTAGAAAGAATATGTATATTTCTTATTTTCTTTGTATAAATGAGAAAATACTTACTTACACTGGGTATATATATCAGCCTAATAAAATAAGAACACATATAATAAAATAAAATATTGATATCTTTTTACTGGATAAAAAAAAAATTATATTAATTAAAATATCTCATTACTTATTGATTGCGTGTATAAGATAAGTCTTTATATTCAATATAGATAATAATTTTCTATATAGTTGATGTGTTATTTTCTTTGTATAGTTGATGTGTTGAATTTAAGATAATCAGTAAAATAGAAGGTCTTTCTTTAATAATAGCATAGTTTATAAATGATAAGATTTCATGTCATTCAATCTTGAAACATTGTGCAAGATCTTAATGATATTATTGCGATCTTATCCATAAAAAACGAATAAAATAAATATGTTTTATGTAAAATTTTCAAGATAATGTATCTAACATAATCTTATAAGATAATATTGTGATATGACATTAGAAAAAATCTAAATTTTTACTTATAATTTATAAATATATATGTTGTCACGTACAACTAGTCATCTAAGTCAAATTTACATTTGCAGTATAAATTGTCATATTTTTCCATGATTGCTACTTTTATACGGAAAAACTTGAGATGGTCAAGGAAAACTCAACAATTACATAAATGTTAATAAATGTTTTTACATCAAATAAATTTATATTCATATTGAAATTTTAATTTATTTAATTACATTATTTGCTATTCGTAAAAAATAATTTCTTAATAAAACTCGGTCATTTTATTAAAGTACAAGTCTCAATTATTGTTACTATTATTATTATTATTTTTTACTATTTCGAATTTAAATATTAACATGCTGGTAGTACCTTAATAAATAGTAAATTAAATTGTCTAAGACTTTGGATTTACCATGCCAATTTACCATAAAGTAAACTTGACTAAGAATTTTTACCCTCCCTTGAGATTTGGCTCTAATTTAAATAAAGTTGTAATTAGAATTTAAATTTATTTATGAATTAATCTTTTTTAATAAATAAAATATTTATATTCTATGTATTTTGTTAAAATTATATAGCTTGTTAAATAATTATTATTCAAATATAATTAATGGGTATTTGATAAAAAAATTTGATATTGTTGTTAACTTTTTAATTTACAATTGTATTAAACTCGTTTGATTATTTTTTTTTTCTTTTTTTAGTAATAACTGTTATATTTTTAGTAGTTTTTAGATAGTTAAACAGTTATCGTTTATAAAAGTCCAAATTAATTTTTTTTAATGTCTTACTTATTTAAATAAAAAATAAAATTTTTCTATTAAAAATAAAATTTAATTAAAAAAGTAAATATTTATATTTATTTTTAATAATCATTAAACATATAACAATTAATAATAATTTTATCGAACACTTGTAACTAAGAGTGTTTATGGTTCGATTTAGTCAATTTAGAGTAAAAATTTATAATCAAACCAATAAAGTCAGTTTTTAAATACTTTAACTCTTAACCAAACCAAATAATATTAAGAAAATTCAAACTAAAACTATTTGGATTTAGTTTGAATAATTAGTTTGGTCGATTTGATAAAGATAATAATAAAATAAAATAAAAAATTTAAAAAGATCAAACAAATTTAACAAACATAAAAATAAAATCATATTTTGAAAAACTAAAAAATAATTAGAGTATTTTAAAAAATACTCTCCAACTATCATAGAAGATTTACCCAAATAATTAATGAATTGTCTCACTTAAAATTAAAGTATAACTCTCCAATTATCTAATTAATACTTATTTAATTATATATTATTAATTTATATGATAACTTTACTATGAATTACCGATATGAAAAATAAAAATATAAAGACTAATATGATATTAATAAAATCTAAATACCCTATTTTAAAAAATATTTTTAAGAGTATTAGAGTACATATTTAAAAAAAAAAAAAAAAAACATAATTTTATTATATTATCGGTTCAATTCGATTTAATTAAAGTTTTATTTTTTCAAACTAAAATCAAACTAAAAATTTAATTTATAAAAATTTTAAAACCGTTATCAATCATAAAACAATATAAATCATATTTTTTATTTGAATATGAATTGAATTGATTCTATTTAATCGATTTGATTAATTTTTATGTATCCTTACTTGTAACAATTAATTATAAACTTGCATCAAATAATTATTAATAATAACTAACAACTAATCTTAATTAACTTACAAATAACTAAATTAAACAAGATCTTAAAGAGATATACTTCTGTCAGCATTTGTATAGTCACACGTATCATTTCAATTATCATTCACTGCACCTATAATTTAAGGGTTAGATTAATTAATGAAATAAATTGTTTTTTTTCTTATTTGCGGGATTTGATTCTAGAATTCAGCACCCATATGGGATAGCTAAGTTGGCTTTTTCATAGCTAAAAGCATCCTTTATATTGCTATGATATTTACACACATGACTTGTAGTATTATTTTAGAATTAATTAATTAGTAATAATTTTAACGTCCACATATTTGATTTTCGGAACGAGTCCAAATATTAAAAGTTGAATGGAATTTAATAATTTCCACAAGAAGAAACAAAAATCCAAAGACTTGAAGTTGAATGGAATACAGTATATATTTCCAATAATCTCACTGGCATGCATATTTCGCTTTCACTTGTTTGTTTTTAATAGGAATTATGCAATTTCGTTGCCATTTCTCTTTCACTTATTGCCTTTTAGTCTTCTCTGGTATTTTAATTTCTTAAATGACCCCACAGTTTTTATATATGGTACCATTATTTCCAAAGCAAATGAAAAAGATGTTATTAATTTATTATTTATGTATATGTTTCAACATTTATTGATTTAGACTTTGCTATATGATAACAAGAGGTGGTTCACTTCTTATGGTTCAGACAGACAGAGGACATACAACATCAGATTGCGATAGAATTCCTTCACTGGCCAAATATTGTGTTGAATTAATTCTGCCCAATAAAGCAAGCCAGGCAAAGACTACACTTTTGAGGAAGCTATTTTGGACCTACTTTCCCATACAGTGTCTCACAGCTCATTGATTCAGTAGAAACTATTAAATCATGGAGCAACTTAACTAAGGCTTGCAAGTCTTTCGAATGGGAAGCACAATCAGGTCAAGTCTAAAGTGGAACGTAGATGGCTCAGCACTTGGTAAACCTGGACCAGCAGGTTCATAGGAAGCTGAAATCAGAGCAATTCTAAAAGCAATCGAAATTTCAAGGCAGTTCATAGGAAGGTTGCATGATTTTATCGCCTGGCTTTTACTTTGCCAAATTCAACAATTCTTCATTGTTTTCAAGCCTAAGTTTTATGTTCTGCGTCTCTGGGAAAAATATTCCACATCGAAATATAATAAATAAATGATTTATAAATGAGTGAATGTCGAACTTAACACAGGCCAATTAATTTTGTGTAAATGATTTCTATCACTTACTTATTATTTATGGGCTCATAGAATTTAATGCTACACATAACGAATCAGTTTAGTAATTTTGGCACCTTAATTAATATTAATGAACCTCCTTTTCTAAAAAAAAAAAAAAAAAAAAAATGATTAGATAATATTGAGGTCTCGATTTAAAATATCCCATAGAACGCACCAATCATTTGAGTATTGTCGAGAGATATGAATTATTTTCTGCTTGATCACATCGATTACCGATTCTTTATTTCAATCCACATAATCCGCACCCAGATAATAGAATCAATACTTAAACATCACATAGGGAATTACTTTTTGGAAGGATCCAACAACAATCAAACAGGCGAGTGGATATATCTTTATCAAAAGTCCACCTCAAGTGGTACAAGGAAATAACCTTCTTATTTTACCTAATGAAGTTGACCTTACAATTGAAAATTGAGAACAAATATAAGTATGTTAGTGAATAATGGATCTTAAAATACGTATGTTTAAGAAGAAACACAAAAAGTAGAAGGAAAGAGCGGATTTATTAGATGAAGGGCTTTTATTCTTCCTCTGTTTTTTTTTATCTGTCGTTTTAGAAATTTATCAATTTTCATTTTTAATTATCGTTTTAAATTTTCAAAGTAATATTTATTTACTTTTTCTTATTTTATTCTTATAGCATTTAATTAGAATATAATAATTTAATTTAAGATAAGGTTAAGGACATAAAGTTAAATAAGTTATTTTGAATCTAATTAATCAGTGTCTTAATATATATGCAAAACCTTAATCAAAAGATAAAAAAACAGAGAGGGTATTTATTTTTCTCCCTTATTATGTTATGGTCAAAATTAGTAATAACGAATAAAAAAAATTGGTCTCTTCTCGTCAATGGTCCTCCTTTAGAACCGTGAGAGACACACGGTTAGACCATTATTATTTTTTTATTTTTTTATTTCATTCTCAACTTTCTTTAAATCTCTCTGTCATTCTTTGTCACACACCTTCATTTCATACTATATAAATAGAGAGAGAGAGAGGCCTTCCCATAATTCCCTTGTCTTGTGTTATGCCTTTAGAAACAAAATTTAATTAATTTCAGACTTGAAAGTTGAAGATGTCAGCTTTAATGGAGATTGATCAGCTTCCTGGCTTTAGGTTTCATCCAACTGAAGAAGAGTTGTTGGATTTTTACCTTAAAAAGATGGTGTTAGGAAAACAACTACAGTCTGATATTATTGGTTGCTTGGATATTTATCACTATGAACCTTGGAATTTACCAGGTAATTATTGACTAATTAATGTTGTTTGTGTTCAATTTAATTTAATCAGAAATTTTTTAATATTAAACTTTGATTATTGTTTTGCTTGAACAGCCAATAGTATATTTTATTTTATTAAACTGGTAATTAAATATTAATTAATGCGATTGTTTAATTAGATATTAATTTGATGCATATTATTTATATTAACAGGACTGGCAAAGACAGGTGAGAGAGAATGGTATTTCTTTGTGCCAAGAGAGAAGAAGAATGGGCATGGTGGAACTGGAAGACCCAACAGAACAACTGCAAATGGTTATTGGAAGGCAACCGGATCGGACCGGTCCATTCGGTGCTTGACGGATCCGAAAAGATTATTGGGTCTTAGAAAGACTTTAGTTTTCTACCAAGGAAGAGCACCAAAAGGTTGCAGAACTGATTGGGTGATGAATGAGTACAGATTGCCCAACACCTGCTCCTTACCTAAGGTATTGTTATTATTTGGCTAAATTCAAGATGTTCATACATAAATTTTAATATGATCACTATTATTTTAGTTAATTGGATTCTAGTTAGAATTTCAGACTTATAATTTCTCAATTTTGAAAATAATTCAAGCACCACTAAATTAAAACTCGCTTGTATATGATCACTAAATTTCGTGTATAAATATTCATAAATTTTCTCAATTTGATATTTTTATATTTGGCTTACAAAAAACAAATTATATAGCCTGCTATTAATTTTGAAAATTATATATATTGATCGACTTAATTTATCAATAGGTGCATATATACTTAATCTAGTGATAGATAATAAGTTCCCTACCATTAAAGTTATTGAAATAAAAACTGATTTGCATCTGTTTGATGTAGGAGGACATAGTGCTTTGCAAGATTTACAGAAAGGCAACATCATTAAAGGTTTTGGAGGAAAGGGCAGCTACAGAAGAGGAAACTAGGGAATCCCAAATCACATCTTCAATTCCTCTAATAGAAGAAAATGCTCTTTCTTTTTATGACCAACAAATGAACTTTGGTAACTTGATGTTCTTACATGACATTACTCAAGAAGAAGAAGAAGATAAAAAGTGGCACTATTAGAGGAAGAGAATTGAAGTTTTTCTTCTTATTGGCACTATTAGAGGAAGATAATTAAGGTTTTGCTTCTTAGTCTTCCCCCATATCATTTATTTGCTAACTCTGGGCCCAATAAAAAAATGGTCCCACTTGAATGTATTATTTTTTTTAATGTACTTTTTAATTTTAATTGGCACTTGGCTTGATATTTGCCATTTAGATGCTAGTGACCCCCAGGCAATGTTGGCATAATGTAATGAACTAATGATGCTATTTGCAATTGTAAAATAGTGGAATGTTCTTAGAATATATTTTTTTTTTCATGTGACTAATATGCCATGTATAAATTTTGCAGCACTGAGGTTTTACGATGGTTTTGAAACTGAGTTAGTTTCATAGGTATAATTCTTTTTTAATATCCCTTCCCTTTCCCTTAAATATAAATCAAGGAAAATTTTTTATCTATACTGAATATATAAATTTATCTCATACATTCAACGAAAGAATAATAATAAAATATTTTAATTAATATAATATTTTTATTTTTTTATCAAATAAAAAGACATTAATATTCTTATTTACTTTATATATATTATTATTTCATTCAACTACTTGTATGCATGTAGATAAATATTTTCCTTAATATAGTATCCACATATAGAATATAGTGATATTAGAATATTAATATAATATATTGTGATTTGAAATATGTTAGGCCTAAGGTTTGTCAGGGTTTCAATCCAATCCTAGTCCAACACTAATGCAACGTTATGTATTTGGATTAAACGAAAATCTTATATTCTTAAGAAGATTAAATTCTTATATTTATATATCACATTTTTATATTTCCATAGATACATATAAGGATAAGTCTAGATATATATATATATATATATATATATATATATCAGAAAGTACTCTCTCATGTGGAGCAAGAGATTAACATTTCCATAAAAATAGAAAATTGAAATTTATATGCCCTCTCTAATGCCCTTACATATTATATGATATAATGATGTATTTCCTATTTAGATTATGAAAATAAAATGAATCTAATTTGAATCCTAATCTAAAAAATTATCTTTTCTATAAAAGTACTTTTAGATATAGGTATGGAAATTTGACAAAGAATCTAACAAATGTCCATTAATAATCAATTAATTCTCATGTGTAAACGTGTATATGCTTTTACTTAGCATGACAATAAACGGATTTCTAATTATCTGTTCCGTCTCGCCAATATAAATTTATATTTATTCTGTCATTCATTTCTAGGTAATAAAATGAGTCAAATTATGACGGGTATATTTGTTTTTATTATTTATTTATTTTAATAATTTTTTTTCCTTTAAAAATAATTATTTATAAATATATATATATCTTTTTTTTATATTCATATAATATAATTTATCTTTTATATAAAAAATTAAAATATAAATTAAAAAATCAAATATTAAAAATAGATAATATTTAAAATTAAAAATATATAATAATATATAATCAAATCGGATTATATCATTATTCATCTTGCCTCAAACTAAATTCAGATTTCAAATTTAAAATTTACTTTATTTCATTTAATAAACAGGTGAATATTACAAGTGATGCCAGATAAATATCTGGCTCAACCAATTAAATTGCAATCCCTATTTTCACTATCATTATTTTTGGAAAATATGTGTCGAGAACATTTCAAGTGAAAGGAAATTGATTAAGAAGTCACATGTTCACATGTGCATTAGTTGTTACCCAATCAAAATTTTAATATTTCAACAATTCACAATTGGTGTTTATATCATGAAGAAGTGTTAATATGAGGGAAAAAAACTTACATATTAATAAAATTAAATATTATTCAACAAAGTTACACATAATTACGTACTTGTTGCTTATAGTTACATCAAGAATCAACTAAGAAAGACTAAATTACAAACTATTGCAAAATTTAGAGTAAAATAAAACTAAATATCCAATTTAAAACTAACTAAAATTATTAGCAAACTCATAATATAAAATTCAATACAAATGGCAAATTGTTGAGATATAGTCATATAGCTATGTAACGTGACTATGAAAATAAAAGGAAGAAATCATATATGAGAGTAATAAAAACTAAATGTCAGATTAAAGATATTTGACACAGAATTAAAGATATTAAAATTTAATAGTTATATCACCACTCAGATAATTTAAATTTTTAAATTAAATTCGAAATTTATTATATAGTATTAAAATTAATTATATTCTTCAATCTTTTTGTGCTATTGTATTCTGTCATATCCTCTGACGAGGAGGACTCTTGCCATGTCAATTGAGCATTTAAAAAAATTGAGAAGAAAAAGAAAACTCTTATATATATTCCCCCACATCTCACATTATAGAAAAAGCTATGAATTCAATCATTGGATTGGACATTAAACAAAATGTAAAGAAAAAAAGAAAAAAGAAAAAATTTTAATGTGATTGAATGGCCTTATTGATAATTGTTATCCTTATATGTGTTTTGATAATCACCAAATTTAGATATTTATATCTAAATTACTTAATAAAATTTTGCCAAATAATTGTTAGTTTAGTGTAGTTGTCGCTCGTTCCTAAAAAAAATAATGCACGTTATTATACAAATGGCAATAATGAGCATTACATTCTAAATATATTTGTTACCAATTAAAATTAGAAAATCAATTCAAATAAAACTACTTTGTCAGAATAATAAATTGAACTTAAAAAAAACGCTAGTTTAATAATGATAACGAAAGATACTAATTAAAAAAAATTAATTACTATTCACACAAAAATAATTTTCATGTTAATTTTAATTTTTCAACAGTATTATGGAGTATAATAATAAACATTACTGAAAAATAATAAATGTTACTCATCGAGGATGAAATTGAAGCTTTAGGACATAAACACTGTTAGCAGAATCACATTCCCGCAAATCAAGTCTCAACAAAAAAGAAAGATCAACATATTTTTCTCATTAATCATCACGCTCCACTAAAGAAGAAAATTCCACCAAATCACAAATCCTATCAATTACAAAAGTAAAGGACGTATTACCTTTCAAGTCTCTTTATTTGTAGGTACTACCTTCCTTGTAAAGTCCTATATATAGAGAATTTATGTTGATGTAAAATGCAAAGAAAATATATTAATATACAAATATTTCTTTAATCTCTTTTCATTCTTTACTTTTTTTTCTATAATCAAGATTAACATTTCAACATGCTATCAGAGCTCCCAAGCGAAAGCTCACGGTCCAATGTGAAATCTTTATTCTCCACACCTGTGACAACATCAAACACTTTTTCTTCTATTCCATTGACAACCTCTTCCACCCTAACCATGAATCTTGGTTCGCCATCTATGATTGGTGAAAAACTTACAGGCAGTTATTATCTTATTTGGAAGGCACAAATTACTCCCTACCTACAAGCAGCTCGCCTCCTTTCAGTTTTAGATGGAACGGAACCAGCACCTTCTACACACATTTTATCTAACAATGGCTCATCAATTACAAACCCCGCCTATGCTTCTTGGCTAGCTAGAGACTCCATCGTTATAGGATGGGTATTGAACTCCTCTACTTCCCCAGTAGTGGCTCAACTGACGCGCCACACATCAGCAACTTCAATTTGGAAATACCTTGTAACTTCCAATGCTGCCTAATCATCTGCTAGAGCTTCAACTCTTCGTCTTCAGCTTTAGTCCATGACAAAAGGGAGTTGCTCAGTCACTGAATACCTTAATGAAGTAATAACCATTTCTGATCAACTTGCAACTATAAGTAAGCCCCTCTCCATCAATGAGTATCATACCCACTTGTTCTGTGGTCTAGGACCTGAATTTGCTGGATTAGATATTGTTATTTATGTTCTTTCTCAATCTGGTGCTATTATTGGGGATGCATTACATGGAATTCTACTTCACCATGAGGGACGGATCGAATTAAACACCATGTCAACTGCACATCCTCCTTCTATAGCTTTTTCAACTCATATTGGAAGATTTCCACCACACTCCAACCACCACTAGCACATCAATTCCTCCCCTTCATTGCTTCCAACACCTCTTATCTACAATCAGAACCACGAGGGTCGTAATTCTTTTCCAAGAGGGCATAGAGGTCGACGAGGTAATGCCCCAAATTGTCAAATCTGTCAACACCAAAACCATCAGGCTGATAGTTGCAAGGAGCGATACAACTCCAACTTCATGATATCACCACCACCACCACAAGCCCATTATGGTGCAACATCCACACCAACCTCTCCCATTGTTTATTATGCACCACCATAAGCTCCACCATCGACTCTTGATTATACTTCTTAATACCCGGATTCGGGAGCTACCCATCATATTACTAACAGTACCTCTGGACTCTCGAATGTGACGCCTTACACAAGCAGCCAATAACTCACTATAGGTGATGGTCTTTCTCTCCCCATCACCCACACAGGTACCTTTGTATCTTCATCTCGCCCTTTCATTATTCTATTTAACATTCTTATTGTTCCACAAATTACTAAAAACCTATTGTTTGTGTCTAAATTTTCCATGGATAACAACTGTGTCTTTCTATTCTATCCTTACTCATTTTCTGTTGTTTGTCTCTAAACTGGCCAGGTTATACTCTGCGGTCATCTTGAACGTGGTCTTTACAAAATATCGCCTCCACCAGATATGCCATCTGCTTTTCTCAGCTCTTCGCATCTATGGCATCAACGCTTAGGACATGCTTCTTCATATCGAGTCAAGATTTTATTACAATCTACCAATATTCCCCTCAATAAAACCCAATCTTCTGTTTGTACGGCTTGTGCTCTTAGTAAGAGTCACCGCCAACATCATCCCTCTACAAATAATAGAACTCACATTCTTTTAGAAGTTGTTCATTTTGATGTATGGGGACCTTCCCCTATTACTTCATTTTCTGGTTGTAAATATTACATTTGTTTTATGGATGATTATTCTAAGTTTACTTGATTTTATTCTTTTACTTCTCGTTCTCAGCATGCAGCAATTTTTAAGGCATTTCACACTTATGTCAAAAACCAACTGAAGCACAAAATCAAATCAATCCAATGTGATGGAGCACCTAAATTCAAACGATCTATTCAACTTAGCCAATACCTCTCTCGTCATGACATTCACCAATGTTTTTCTACTCCTTATGCTGCTTATCAAAATGGTACTACAGAACGAAAACACCGGCATATAGTTGAAATAGGGCTTGCTTTGATGAAACAAGCCTCAATCCCATATGAATTCTGGGAGTATGCTTTTGATATTTAGTCTACCTTATCAATCGGACTTCATCTCTGATTCTGAACAACATGTCACCTTGGCAAGCACTCTTTCACACCATACCCAACATCTCTACACTTCAGGTCTTTGGATGTTCTGTTTTTCCTTATCTCCGGCCTTATGCCCCATATAAATTGGCACCACAATCAGAATCATATGTTTTCCTTGGGTATCCCCTAGGTATCGTGGCTATAGATGCTATAATCCTCTTACTAAATGACTTTATATTGTATCTGATGCAATTTTTGATGAATCTTCTTTCCCATTCAGCAGGTTGACATCCTCCATAGGTTCTACCATTGCCTCTGATCAACCCACACAACTTTTTTATCTATCCATAGATGACCAACTTAAAAACATATCATCAGCTTCATAAATATCTTCCTAAACTATTCCATCCATCTCTACCACACCAATATCACCATCCTCACCTCTAATCAATGATCTTGACTCATCATCTCCTACTATATCAGTTACTGGCATGCCCAGCATTGAGCCCGAGCCTACAATGCTGAGACATGGCATGGTCACACGATTACGTGATGGGACCATTACTCATCGAACCATAACCAATCAGCACACTTATGCCTTGACTGTAACTTCGACGCACCCTATAGAACTCACCAACTTCACTCAAGCCTCAAAAGATCCAAATTAGAGGGCAGCAATGGCAAGTGAATATGATGCCCTCATTTGAAATGGAACGTGGGAGCTTGTGCCTCTCCCCTCACATGCTCAACTCATTGGGTGTAAATGGGTCTACAAACTCAAGCTTCGATCAGATGGCTCTTTGGAGAGGTATAAGGCTCGTCTCGTGGCCAAGGGATTCCATCAACAAGCTGGTGTTGACTACACAGAAACATTCATTCCTGTGGTAAAACCAATAAGTATTAGAATTGTCCTTGCAATTTGCTTACTCAAGAGATTGGGCCATTCGTCAACTAGATATGTCAAATGCCTTTCTCCATGGCAATCTATCTGAAGAAGTGTATATTTCACAACTATAAGGCTTTGTTGATCCAAACCGGCCAATTCATGGTTGTCGCTTGCGACGTTCTCTTTATGGCTTGAAACAAGCTCTTTGGGCGTGGTATCAACGCCTCGATTCCTACCTTGTGCATATCGGTTTCACAATCTTTTATGCTAACAACTCATTATTCACACTTCATACAGATAATTATAGTGTTTTTCTACTTGTCTGTGTTGATGACATTATTCTTACAGGCTCTCCTAATGCCCCAGTATCCGCTTTCTTTGCTTACTTCCTTACAACATGAGTTTGCCATCAAGGATTTAGGTCCGCTTCATTACTTTCTTGGAATTGAGGTCCACGATACTGTCGACTGCTTATTGGTAAATCAAGCCAAATTCACATAAGAGATTTTGAGTGGAACAAAAATGAATGAAGCCCATCTTGCCTCCACTCCTTGCACCACTAATGATCCACCTTCCCAGCATTATAGTGATCCATTACCAGACCCTCTTCTCTATCGGAGTATAGTTGGTGCTTTGCAATATCTCACCTTAACAAGACTTGCTATTGCATATTTAGTCAATACAACTTGTTAATTCCTTCAAGCTCTAATAATTACGCACTGGCAAGTAGTCAAACGCATATTGCGATATCTAGTGGACACCCCTTAGCATGGTCTCTTGTTCAAACGAGACACTATAACGACTCTTCATACATACTCTGATGTTGGATGGGCTAGGGACCGTGATGACCGTTGTTCCATAGGTTGGTTTTGCATTTTCCTTGGCTCTAATCTCATTTCCTGGAGTTCACACAAACAATGGACAGTGGCCAAGTCCAGCATAGAAGCAGAATACAAAAGTTTGGCTGACACAGTTGCAGAACTAATTTGGATCGAATATCTTCTATATGATTTACACATGCTTCCATGCCAACCTCTTAAGTTATGGTGTGACAATCTATCCGCCATATATTTGACAGCCAATATGGTATTCCATGCTCACTCCAAGCATGTAGAAATTAATTACCACTTCATTTGGGAACGCCTACTCAAAGGCCAACTACATGTGCATTTCATATCCTCTATTGATCAGCCTGCAGACATCTTCACCAAAGGTCTTCCTTCTGCTCTATTCAAACTACTGTGAATCAAGTTGACCATTCATTTTGACCCATCAGCTTGTGGGGGGATGTTAGCAGAATCACATTCCCGCAAATCAAGTCTCAACAAAGAAGGAAGGCCAGCATATTTTCCTCATTAATCATCATGCTCCACCAAAGAAGGAAACTCCACTAAATCAGAAATCCAATCAATCACAAAAGTAAGGACGTATTACCTTCTAAGTCTCCTTATTTGTAGATACTACTTTCTTTGTAAAGTCCTATATATAGAGAACTTCTGCTGATGTAAAATACACAGAAAATATATTAATATACAAATACTTCTTCAATCTCTCTTCATTCTTTACTTCTTTTCTATAACCAAAATTAATATTTCAACAAGCACTTTTCACATTTGTTCTTGATCTTCACCAACAATATAAGTGAAGTTAGGAATGTTACTAAACAAGTAATGAACTTTATCTATCATTGTTAGACAAAATTTGAAAATATTTTGTAGTTGTTGCATACTTATCTAAGCTCAAATATTGGTCATTTGGTATCAGATCGGTCATATTAATGAGTCAAAAGTTGAAAGCTATATAAGGATGAAGATTTGAAATGCAAAATAAGAGAAGTTAAATGGTCATAAGTGAAATCAAAGCTCTCATTTTCTAATTCATTCTTAAAGTTAAATGGTCATAAGTGAAATCAAAACTCTCATTTTCTAATTCATTCTTACTTTGATTTTTGAACACTTTACTCTTAACTTACAATTCTTGTGTACAATCTTGTTAAACTATTGTGCTTCAGCTTTAATCATTCAAATAGTTTTGTATAAAGTCTTAAAAGGCTCAATAATCTCATAAACTCTTGTTATATATTGAGTTTGGGTAAAATCCCATATCAACTATTTGTAAGAGCGAAATCCTATATAATTAGGGTGAAATCCTATAAAACTAATATAGGTAAAACCCCATACAATTATTGTAAAGGGTTGTGTTGGTTTGGGAAAGAAGAGAAATATATTAGTTGTTATAAAGGGTTTTAAGGTTCTTGATATTTGGAAGTGAGCTAAATGTTGAAACTCCATTTTCACAGCATTAAAGAAAGAATTTGAAAAAGTGTAAAACATAAAAGTCGTAGAGTTATATCTCATCTATGTTTTTAAGTCAGTTTTATAAAATATTATGTGTGTGATGAGATATTTCACCTTAATTATAACTAGTTTAGGTTGCTACTTTTATAGGTAGCCTGAGATTATTTAATTAATTTAAAGATCTCAGAAGCTGAATTGGATAAATTATAAAACATGAAAAATGTTAATTTATGTGTTTTTTAGATATCTATAAATTAGTTTTTCAATTGGATATGTATATTTAGAAATATAGTCATAGAAACAAAGTCTGTCCGGATGGCACTGATAGTCAGATGGATTCAATTTTAAAATTTCACCATAAATTATGTAGTACATATTTTGAGCTAAATTTTTTTATATGTTATAACTTTACGTGTCTAGTTTAAGTAAAAAAAAATTGAAGTGATTAGATATATGTAACTTAAGATATAGCCAATTTAAACTATGCTGCCAACTAAATATTCTCTAGATGAACAGTAACGTGAACAATAACAATTCTCTATAAATAACTACCACTTCATTTATATCTGATTTTTTCTATTGTTTTCTCCATTTCTTTATCTTAAAATTTAAAAATTCTCATCCTAAAAAAAAAACCTTAAAAATTCTCTACTCATTCTTCTAAAGTATTAATACCATAAATAATATTTCATTTTAGGAAACAAACACTTTAAGAAGATCATTAAATCCTCCAAAAAATCAAAATTTTTCCAAAATTCTCTTTTGAGGAGGAAGAGGTATTTTCTATATAAAAAAAATTATTATGATTTAAAGTTATAGATTGTTAGAATTAAATTTCTCTCATTTTTATTTACACAGAAAATTAATTACTTTTAAAATTCTTATTATCTATTTATTATAATATTATTTTAAATTTTGAATTTATTTTTATATTATTTTTTTAAAAAATATTATATGCAATATTATTTTATTCTATTTCTTATAAAATATATATTTTTATATTATATAATATTAATTTAATTATTTTTTTACTAATTTCAGTTAACTCCAGTTCAATTTCGTTGAACTTCTGATTGTTAGCGTTTGTTTCTACAACAACATTTATAATGATTTTGGTCATTAAAATAAAAATTTTTTTATGTTGAAATATATATATATGGTTGGTTTATCCATCTAGTTGCATGCATAATATCTTGAATTTGAATTTGAATATTTGTTCATTAAATAATAATAACAATAATAACAACATTTTATTGGGTAGGGTTGAGCTACTCAGGTCCATTGGACTTCTTAACATACAAAAATGAATAGTTATTATACTTGAATATTATTTCAAATATTATAATGCAGAATATTGAATTATATAATATCTATATCATTTAGAATAAAATAAAAAAGGAATAAATGAAATTATTTTTGAGATTTATCTGATGAATGTTCTAAAATCGTTGGATAAAAATAATTATTTTAAATAAAATATTATTAGAAAATAATTATTTTAAATAAAATTCAATGTAGTTATTTTATATAAAAATAATCAATTGAATTTACAAATAGATTGAATGATAAAAAAAAATTGAAAATTTTAATATAATTATATTTATATAACCAAATTCATTTTTCATTTATTTTATCCATTTTTTACACATATAATTTATTTAAAATCGAAACCAAATTTTATAATCATAATTTGATTTCGATTTAATACCAATTTCAACTTTAACCAATCAAATTTTAATTTTATCTAATCTGATTTCAATTCTAAACCGAAATGTTTTCATTCGTATCTCCATTAATTATGTTGGTTATGTCTCCATATCCTGGGACCCGACCCGCTTATGCGTCAGCAGTCGATGGATTCCATTGGCCAGTAACGGCAGGGCGGCATGATGGTTTTGGTGAATGTGGAGTCGGCCAAAACCAAATTAGGGGAAGTCTTGAAAGATATAGTTATGTCGGTTGCTACAGCATCCGGATTGTTTAACAAGTCATAGCTTATTGTAATTGCTGCGAAAGCTAAGTTCATTAGTAAAAAAAGAAAACACCTCCGTTTTTCCATCATGGTTGACCATAGACTTTCCATGATTTATTGAACATACCAATTAACGATCTAAACACTTCAAGCAACTATTGTTGAAAGTTTTTTCCATGAATCATATGCATCATAAAAATTATAAAATTAGGTAGGTTATGGGCCTAAGATTTGATTATATGAATTTTAAACTTATCATATTTATAATTTTTAATGTAAAAAATAAAAAATATATAATTAAAATTAAACTAAACTAAATCAATTTAATTATTCAACATCTAATTTTTAATTTAATTTATTGGTTAGGTCGGATTTTTAAAGTATTATTGTAAAGTTATACTTAATTCGTTCCATAATAAATATTTTAATTTTTTTTTTTGATATATTTTAATTTAATTATTTTATTTTTTAATTCAGTAATATTCTCATTAAAAATATATTAAAAAATATAAAAAGTTAATTAAGAGATATAAAATATGCGAAAATAAAAAAGGTGGAAAAATATTAAAGTAATTAATAAATTAAAATAATAAATAAATTAAAAATATTAAAATAGACCAATATTTTTTAACAATCATATTTTTACAATTATAACTTTTTTTTTTGTAACAGAGGAAATAATTTTTTTTTTTTTTTTAGTTTAACTTCCACTAAAATTTAAACTCAAACTCAAGGTATCACAATTTTAAAGACAATTTTAATATTGTTAAATCAAAAACTTATTAATATAAATTTATAAAATTTGATGCTTTATAATTAGGAAACCATATGTTACCAACACATATATATTTATAAATTATATATATATATTTTTAACATATTTAGCACTTAATATATATTTTTATAGGTCACACAACTTCTAACAATCTAAAATTTATAAAATTTTTTAATTTAAAACATCTTTTACTCTTAATGGTGAAAATTGTCCGAACGAATCATATTATCACAATCATAATTAATCAAAAAATATAAATTTAGGGTTAATTTACGTAATAAAATTCATCGCCAATGTTAAATATAACACTAATGCTTCTAAACACTATAAATAGAGATATAAATTATTTTTAAAATTTAGACTCGATTCATAAATGTCATTGATAAATTATTATGGTTAATTAAAAGTGCAACCCAGGTAGACAACCTCCACAAAATAAATGGCTAAGCATTAAAGAAATTCCACTTTTTTTTTTTTAAGCATAGATTTTTTGTTGATTAATGTAAAGAGTATAGAAGATACATCAACTCAGAGAACATAATCAGCTAGACAAAGTGTTGTGCAAGAAATTAAAGACGTCAACAAAAAAAAAAAAAAAAAAAAAAAGGAGAGAGAGATGTTGCATTTATACACAAGTAATCACTATCGACATTATCACTCCCGATTTCAGATAGGGTAGCACTTGAGACTATGAGCTAAACCCGATGGCTGGGACTCAAGTTTCGTAGGGACAATCTAAGGATTATCAAAAATCTCGAGTTTAAGTTCTAATAAGAGTCAATCTTTTTATTTTGTTTTTCTTTTGTTTCTTTCCTTGTAAGCAAATTTGATAGCATAAAATCTCTACAAGATGCAAAGGGATAAAATAATCAAATTTCAATAATAAATTTAATAAGGGAGTGTTTGGTAGAACGATGGTTAAATATACTATTGATATAAAAGTACGATTGTCAAATCGCCAATCGCTAAAAGCAGCTTATAGCTGCTTATGAAATTTACCGATTGAAAAAAAAATTTGTCATAATCGGAGTTTTTAGTTGGCCAACCAAACATTATAAATTTTTTCAATTGGCGACGCGTATATTAGTAATCGACAATTATGAGTGTTTAGTTAGCCAACCAAACAGCCCCTAAATGCTAACAAAAGCCATTTGGTAGATTCAGCATTGCTTCCCTAATACTAATGACAATAACATTATTGGGTAGGATGGAATGGGGCTTGGGCTACCCTATTTGCCAATCAAGCCCATTGGATATCTTAACATACAAAAATGTATAACTGTAAGAGTTGGAATTATATAATTTGTTTATCATTTTAAAAAGGGGAAACAGATATTACATTATTTTTATTGACTCTAATTCGATTTTTCTAAGCCAGGATTTGCAAATTTATTAAGTAAATATCATTTATTAATTATTATCGCATACCAAGTTGTCCTTAAATACAACTTTATTAAAATTAGGAACGTTGGCTAAGCAAAAGGCCTTCGGCTATAGCAGTCCAAGTTATTGCCATAACCCACTTTGAAAATATCACAATATCTCTTATAAAATCCGACCCGATCTTCCAATTGCTGGTTTGACCCTTTACCACATTCGATACCACCATTAATTATGTTGGTTATGACCCCATATCCTGGGACTCGACCAGCTTGCGTGTCAGTAGCAGATGGATTCCATTGGCCAGTGATGACAGCGTGGCATGATGGTTTTGGTGACTGTGGGGTCATCCAAAACCATAAGGCAGTCTTGAAAGATATAGTCGGGTCGGTTGCTACAGCATCCGGGTTGTTTAACAAGTCATAATTTATTGCCTTACCGGCTTGACCAAAGTTGTAATTGCTGCAAATAATCAAAGTCAAGTCAACATTATAGATGTCCATGATCTAGTCCATTTCTCATTTCCTGTTATAGTAGCTAGTTCAAATTTGTTGAAGATCCCATTAATAATCTATATGCACTTCAAGCAGCTATTGTTGATAGATTTTTCCATGAACAATATTCATTATAAATTAAATAAGTCATGAACCTAGCTAGTCTCATCATTGATTTAACCAATTTGTCTCTTATATTGGTTAAATATAATTTACATATTTATAATTTTTAAGGTAAAAAAAATTTAAATAAACTAAACCCAATTATTTATTGGATTTATCCAATTTTCAAAATATATTATCATAAATTTATAACTTTTCTTTTAAAATTTGACCCCAACATAAAATTATCATCTATTTAAAATATAATTATTCTTATTTTAATATTTTATAAATATATTTGAAGTATAATTTAATATTATAAAGATATTTTAATTTATATAATAGTTATTTTTTATTTTTATAAATATTTTTATCTTATAATTTAAATTGTTCAAACTGATTATCCAAATCGAAATTTATAAGTATTGGTTTGGATAATTTTTAATTTGATATAATTGATTTGATTAAAATTATTGATCATAAATTGATCAAACCGAAATATGAAAATAACCATAAATAGAGGTATAATCTATTTTAGAAATAGAAAATAGAGACCTTAATGAGTTAGTAATTAAGTAGAGACATTCGGCAGCCGAATTTAATAAGCAATGAATGTAGGAAGAAAAATGGAACTTACTATGAAATTTGGATAGGACCTCGGCCATGATACTTCTTACCAGGAGCACATGGCCAATCTTGACTTGCAACACAGTAATCTCCTGGGTTCCCTTGTTCTTGTTTAAAGCAATAACCCCATGCATAACGACCATCCGGTGCACTATCCCACCCACCTTATTCATAAATCCAACAATCTTTCAATTTATTAGCCAAAATAGAACTGTGAGAAGTGAATTTAGAATTAGTAAAAATCTGTAGTTTCATGTGACGTTTAGCCTAAAAAAGCAGCAATCTCTTTTACGAGTAGCAATATCACCAGTTGTGCCAAAAATGACTTGGCAGCAGAAATAAAAGCATCATAACTGTAAAAGTCATTAGCAAAACAATTAGCATTATTACGATGCTTTAACATTTCATTAAACAGGTCTCGGCTAATGAGTGAACTAATGTCTCCGCCGCTAGGTATAGGAGGATTTAACGAAGGAGATCCACCAACAGCACTACGGCATTGTCTCTGGCAGCCGTTGGTGCAATAAGCTGCTGTGGTACCATAATATCCGAATTTACTACAACATAGTCCATTAGAACATAGTGCCCCTCTTGCTTGGCTTCCACATTGCTCAGCCAAAGTCCCTAATCCAGAAATTAAACCCAAATAAATTAATGCCCAAAACTTCATTATTGTACTGTTTTCAGTGATGACCGGTTTTGGTTTGTGAAAGTGAGAGCTGAGTACTGAGGCATATATAGGCTATAGAGTACAATAAACTATGGAGATGTAGAATATTCTTCCATGATGCGAAAAGGCACGTAGAAATAATGCATTATCAATTAAGTTTACCAGTTTTAAAAATTAATTTATTAAGATGAAAATATTCATTTATATATTAATCATTTAATATATTTATATTTAATTAATATGAGATATTTTTCATATAATATTTTTAATAGGCACTTCAAATAATAATATACGAAAATAATTTTTAATAAATTTGATTAATAATTATAAATTTATAATATAAATCAAATCAAGAGATAATTAAAATTAAAGAAATATTTATATATCAAAAAATTAAAAATCTCAAAATATAAATCATATCAAATGAATAATAAATTTAAAATTTAATAATAAATTCTATATCGGATCACGAAATAAAATTAAACACAGTTCAATTTTTATAGGGACATATATAATGTTTATCAGATTGGGCTGACTCTAATTCAAATTCAGACCTGATTGAAATTAATTCGAACTTTGCCGTGAAATTGCCGAGCCAAGTAAAATTGACTTCACCTGATTAACAAGCCTAATTGGTCGATCGGGAAAAAATTAAAAGTGATTATTTTTCTAGCTATTTTGATGAAAAACTGATTCGAAATTGATAAAATAAAAAAAATAAAAAAATCGTATCAAAACCTATTGGAAAAGAGTCAAAAACTTGTCAGAACCTGCCTCGAAATTATATTGAGAGGCCAATTAAAGACCCAAATTTCTTGTTTTCATACCCAAAATTAGTCCACCCAAACTCATAATAGCCAAGATAAAAGAATTAAAAAAAATTCTTATGAGATTAGAGTGTTTTAAAACTTAATACTAATTTAAAAATAAAGCATAATTCATTTTAAATTACTAATATCAAATTATATATTAATTAACTTTTTCTTTCATGTGTTGTAGAAATTTTATTTGATTCAACAACAAAGTAAAATATATATGTACCAATTCAAGAAGATAATATTATATAAATTAAAAAAATATATTAATATTTTTTTATTAAATAAAAAAATAAATAAAATAATATTAAAATATCTCATCATTCATTAGTTGATTATATGATTATATGAGTTAAATTTTTATATTTAATATAGACAAAAATTTTCTTCAATTTTATATAGGGATCTTATATTTACAATAGTAAAATCTCATTAATTAAATAGAATTTTTATAAAATCAACTATTTTTTTTTATGTGATTTGCAAATCTTTCCTCCGTTTTCTTTTTTTGTTTTGTAATGATTTGCAAATCTTTCAAAAGTCACTTATTTTTTAATCTACAAAAATTGAAATTTATTGCTCTGTAATTATAAGATTTCCAAATACATGTATGTGGACAATTAAAAATGAAGTTATCATTTTTTTTTTTTAACTTGCCAAACGCATTCACTAGTTTATTAACCTCCTCTCCCCTATATACCCTTCTAGAAGTCCTCCTTAAATTGAGATAATACAGTATAATTTATATACCTTTTTATGGGCATGTTTTGAATTAATAGATTAAATTAATAATTTTGATAAATTATTAAAATAATATTTTTTTAAAATTTGTAATTATATAATTTTATTTATATTATAAATTAATAATTTATTAATAATATACATATAATAAACTATGATATTTTATTAAAAATATAACTTTAAAAACTATTTTAAATTTAAATAATTATACTCGTATATTTTATCACTTCATTTAATTCATATTTAATTTATCACATATTTTTCGTTCTATTCTTTTAGTTCATATTCAATCAAATATATATCTTTTTATTCTATTTCAATTAATTCATATTCAATTGATTATATTCATATTGAATTAATTATAAAATTAATAAAATATAATAAATTTTTAATTGATTAAATATATATTTGTTGAATTATAAATACTCATTTTAAATTAATAAATTATTAATTTATTAATTTATTATTATTTTTTAATTAATAAAATTTATGAGTTCTAAAGATATTAATTTATAAGATTTATATTATACACATAATTAAAAAAATTATTATACTTGATTAGCGAGATTTACATAGTTGCATTGGTAATATATATTATTTTTAATGTTAAAATAAAATATGAAAATAAAAGAAGATATTATTGTCATTACACTTAAAAAAAAAAAGACATATTTACAATAATTTTTTTTTAAAAATCAACTTAAGATTGGTTAAGTATATATATATATATAAAAAACTATATCAACAATAATTAAGAAATATTTTCATATTGAAAACTGTATTTAATAAATTCAATAATGTTTAAAAATTTCCATATTCACACTTGTGGTTTCTACCTTCTACGCCTTAATTCTTGGGCATGATATGATATTTTTCGAGAAATTATATAATATAATTATAATTTTAACTAAATATTTTATTTAGAATAATAAATTAATAAAATAATAATATGTAATATAATTAATGTTGAAAATTATTAATGAAGTGGGAAAGAAATAAAAAAAAAAAATTATATTGAAAATTTATATTCTAATTATTATATTACATGTTATAATTTCATTTATTTCACGTTTCAAATAGAATTTATAGTTTTTATTATGGTTATATTATATAATTTATCATATTTTTCTTTTTTTTATTTTCATTATTATATTATATTGAGATAGTGATAGATATCGATACAATTTTTTATTCGATTTTATAATAATTAAAGTCATGATCGAAGTACATCATAGGCCATGTAGAATGTTAATAATCTTTTTCGTAGTTCTCTAAAAGTTCTTTCTTAGCAATTTCTCCTCTCGAAGTGGAGGACTTTGGAAGATTTTTGGATTCCTTTCATGACTTGTAGTTGTAGGTCTTGACTTTTGATAAGAACATGTCATGTCTAATTCAATATCTCCCATTATTTATCTTGATATTTGATTTTTTTTTTTCAACGTATCATTTTTTTAATCAACCAATCGTGCCCTATTATCTATCTATATATTTAAAAATTACCTTATAAATATTGATATCCAGAATCAAATTCTAATTAATAAAAAAAAAATTATAAGCTACGCCGTTAGAAATTTAACAAGTGAAATCAAAGTTAAAAGTTAAAAATCCAAAATTAAATACATAAATAATAAAAATATGTAATACCCTAAAATTTCATTCATTTAAACATGAAAATACTTCAATTAATCATAGAAATATCATATGTGTATGGTCAAACGAATCATTGAAAATCGACCCGATAAGTAAGCAGACGCCTTGGTGTTTCAATTAGTGAACAGGTTTAAAATTATATATATTTAAATGCATTATTAGAATTATAAAATAGAGAAATGTAAGAAATACAGTGTTACAATTAAAGTGAGACAAAAATATAAACAGTTATAAGTTTCGGAAGTTGAAATACGATAAACTAAAGTGTCGGGAGTAAAAACCTAAATACTTAGAACCTACTTATTTATATAAAGCCCATTTCTTTATTTTTTTTTTCTTCATTTTTCTTTTTTCTTCTTCTCCCATCATATCAAACCACTCTCCCATCTTTTTCTCAATTTTCTTTTAAGAATTCAAAGATAAAATCATAAAAAACTTGAATACATATCAAATTAATCTAGTTTATACCAAAATTTCTTAAAGAAAACCAAGAAAAACCTTAAGGAATTGAAGCTAGGGTTTCGACCTTACAAGGGAACAAAGGTAAAATATATTTATTTTCATTCTTTTCAAATGTTTAGATAACATATGTAACAAAATAGATGTATAGGAATCAAACTAGATAAAAAATCTAATTAAATTTGAATATGTGTAACCCTAATCTCAAATTAAGATTCCATAATTCTATTTATTATTATAATATGATTATTTTCATTCAATTGATGTTAAAACAAGTGAAAAATTAAATGTAAAACAAAGGAAGACAAAAAGGAGTAAATGATATAATGTATTTGAATATTTAATTTTAAACATGTGGACTTATTTAGAGGAAAAATTTATATAGAATTAATTTATAAATTAATTTTATTAATAAATATGATAGTAATATTTTAAGTATTTGATTTATTTATAATGTCAACAAATTTTAATTAAGTTTAAATTAAATTAATTTTATAGCATTACTTCTAATTTTTTAAAACAATAGTATATGAAAAAATTATTAAAATTATATATGAAAAAATTATTAAAATTATTTGAAATTTTTTAATTTTTTTTTGGTTTGGAATTGAACTGAAATAGCCTATTCTGATTCAGTTAAAAAATTATTAAAATCAAAACCGAATCTTATAGTCACGATCTCGTGCCAATTTTAATACGGTTTCGATTTTAATCGGTTTTAATTTGGTTTTGATGAGTTCGATTATAGTTTGATTTCGATTTAAAATCAAACCGTGATCATACCTACTCTCAAAAAGTAATAATTAAAAAGAAAATTAGTAAAAGAAAAAACCTTATTTTAATTGACTCAAATTCATTTTTTCTGAAATAAATTTGCAAATTTATTAATTAGACATCATTTATTAATTATTATTACATATCAAGTTGTCTTTAAATAGAAGTGGTACGGGCTAAGCAAAAGGCCTTTGGTTATAGCAGTCCAAGTTATTGCCATAACCTACTTCGAAAATATCACAGTATCTCTTATAAAATCCGATCCGATCTTCCACTTGCGGGTTTGACCCTTTACCACATTCAATGCCACCATTAATTATGTTGGTTATAACTCCATATCCGGGAACCCGGCCAGCTTGCGTGTCAGCTGCCGATGGATTCCATTGGCCAGTGATGACAGCGTGGCATGATGGTTTTGGCGACTGTGGGGTCATCCAAAACCAAAGGGCAGTCTTGAAAGATATAGTCGGGTCGGTTGCTACAGCATCCGGATTGTTTAACAAGTCATAGCTTATTGCCTTTCCAGCTTGACCGTAGTTATAGTTGCTGCAAAAGCCAAGTTCAATAGTAAAAAAAATAATAATAATAAAAAAAAAAATAAAAAAAATCCACGATTTATTCCATTCCATGATGTTTGACCGTAGAATTTCCATGATTTGTTGAATATCCCATTTAACAATCTAAGCACTTCAAGCAGCTATTGTTGAAAGTTTTTTCCATCAATAATATGCATTATAAAATTGGATAGGTTATGGACATAATATGATCATTCATTTAAACGATTTGACTATCATACTAAAATATAAATTTTAAAATTAACATATTTATAATTTTTAATATAAAGAATAAATAATAATAATTAAAACTAAACTAAATTAAACGGAATTGATCATTCTACCTAATTTAATTCAATTTTCAAATTATTATCATAAAGTTATATTTTTTTTATTTATTTTAATTTTCACTAAAATTCAAACTCAAAGTGTCACAGTTTTAAAAATAATTTTAATACAATTAAACAAAAAACTCATTAGTTGATGCTTTATAATTAGTAAATCATATGTTATATATCAACACTTAATTATTTATAAATTCTGTGTATATATTTTAACGTATTTAGCACCTAATATACATTTATATTAGGTTACACAACTTACTCCTAACAATTTAAAATTAATGAATTTTTTTTTAATTTCAGATTTTTTTTTTAACTTTTTATAGTGAAAAGGTTCGGATGAGTCATATTATCATAATTATAATTAACCAAAAAATATAAATATGTAGTTAATTTACTTAATAAAGTTCATTGTCAATGTTAAATACAGCATTAATTTACTTAATACAGTTCATTGTCAATGTTAAATATAGCACTAATGCTTCTAGACGCTATAAATAGAGGTATAATAACTATTGTAGAAAAGGAAAATAGAGATCTAATGAGCTGAAGTAATCAAGTAAATACTTTCGGCAGCTGAATTTGAAAAGCAAAAATAAGAAGAGAAATGGAACTTACTATGAAATTTGGATAGGACCTCGGCCATAATACTTCTTACCAGGAACACATGGCCATTCTTGACTTGCAACACAGTAATCTCCTGGGTTCCCTTGTTCTTGTTTAAAGCAATAACCCCATGAATAAGGACCATCTGGTGCATTTGCCCACCCACCTTATTCAAAAATCCAACAAAAAGCCATTTTACCTTTCAATTTATTAACCAAAATAAAATCATAAGAATTCAATTTAGAATTAGTAAAAACCTGTAGTTTCATGTGACGTTTGGCCTAAAAAAGCTGCAATCTCTCTTTTACGAGTGTCAGTATCACCAGTTGTGCCGAAACCACCAAATGATTTGGCAGCAGCAATGAAAGCATCATAAGTGTAAAAGCCATTAGCAGGACAATTAGCATCATTACGATGTTTTAACATATTATTAAATTGGTCTCGGCTAATGAGTGAACTAATATCTCCACCACCACCACTAGGGGTAGGGGTCGGAGTTGACGGGGTGGAAGGAGACCCACCACCACCACCACTACCGCATTGGCTCTGGCAACCATTGGAGCAATAATCAGCAGTAGTACCACAATATCCGAATTTACTGCAACATAATCCATTAGGACATAGTGCCCCTCCTGCTTGGCTTCCACATTGCTCAGCCAAAGCCCCTATTCCAGAGATTAAACCCAAATAAATTAATGCCCAAAACTTCATTTTGGTACTGTTTTTAGTGATGAGTGGTTTTGGTTTGTAAGAGTGGAGGTTGAGTCCTGAGGTATATATAGGCAATAGAATACAATAAAATAAGTAGATGTAGAATATTCTTCTATGATGCCAGTCAGAATAGGCAGCTCATTGTTTGGCTTAACAGAACCGAATTAGAACCGGCATGACCAATTTTTGTTCCAAATCGGCTTGCCTCAGACCGAAACTTATGGGCCCTTGAACTCATGGAAATTATGATTTGATTAGCCGACTTTACCAATGGAAATAATCAAGAAAAAAGATATTAGTGTTCTTTTTACTGAAAAAATATAAATATCATAATTTTTAAAAGTACTAATACGGTATTATTAGTTTGATTGTATAAAAATATTACTGAGAATAGTTAAGGTCATATTTAATAATTAAAAGTTGAATTTTTCTTAATAATTAAAAGATATAAATAATTTAAAAGTCTGAATAATTTAGAGCTGAATGTTTTTTAAGTTTGATCTATTAAAAACTGTTAAAAAATTATAATATTTTTATTAAATAATCACAACGATTAAAAGACTGTTTTATTAAAAGGTTATTCAGAACTAATCAAATACCCCTAAATATTTTCTATCATATTATAGAAGTTTTGATAAATAAAAACAAAATGAAATTAGTCAAAATTTCTTAATAAATATTTTCAACCAAGACCGATTGAAAACCTAGCTTAGAATCAGAATGAAAGACCGATTAAGGACCCAAATTCTCTATTAAGATTCAAAACCGGGCCGATCCAATCTCGTGAACAGGCCTAAATGAAGATATATGTTCAAAATTTTCGCACTCAGAGTTGTGGTATTACGCCTTAATTCCCGGGCATGATATAATATTTTTCTTCTTTTAATTTTTGTTATACTTATGAAGTGATAATTTTGATCCAATTCTTATTAGAGTTTCTAACAAAGTCAAGATATGTACTCATAGACTACGTACGTAGAATGCTACTAATCTTATTATTGTTATTATTATTATTATTATTATTATTATTATTAGTTAGGAAAATAAATAAAATTTCATAAATTATAATGAATTATATTATTATGAGCATTCTCTAAACCTGCAAAAGAGACAACTCCTAAACTCAAAAACTATCATAAGAACTTAAAAAGTATGTGCTATTATATTTGCTTATTTTTTAACAAAATACATTGATATATTATTCAATTGACTTGGCAAATTTCTACACTAAAAAAATCAATGAACCAGACTCAGAAATATCAAAAGAATTTCTCTGAATAGCCTTAATTATTATTATTATTTCCAAATGTTCTTTCTTAGCAGTTTCTGAGATGTGCATATATAACTTAGAAGAATTCTTAAGCGTGTTCAATAAGTAGGAATAGATTATTATTATTATTGTTGTTGTTGTTTTCTAAATGTTCTTTATTAGCAATTTTCTGAGATGTGCATATATAACTCCAAGAAGAATTCTTAAGCGTGTCCAATAAGTAGGAATAGACGTGGAGGACTTGGGACAATTTTTGCACTCCTATGATGGCTTATAATTGTAGTGAATATCTCTCTCTCTCTCTTTTTATTTATTTATTTATTCAGATGGTCAAGACATTCAGATGCCCAAATATGAAGGTGCCAAAATTGAATTAGACTGCATGAATCTCTTCAAAATTGATTAAATCTGATGGCAAGTCGGATATCAGTAAAGAAAATTGTGGATGCTAAAAATTAGACATTTAAAAATTTTATATTTTTTTAAACTAAAGGCCCATTAAAAACATTCTATTTTTTTATATATTTTATTAATTAACGTCAAGAGTATGGACAAAAAATATAATGGATTTGACCGATTTAACTCATACTAGTTAAATATAAATTTTTTAAATTCACATATTTATAATTTTAATAAAAATATAATTATAATCCCAATAAGTGATTTTCAATTTAGCTTTTTAGTTTTGATCCAATTTTCAAACTCCTATCATAAAGTTATATAGTTTTTTATAAATTTAGCTTCCACTAAAATTTAAACTTGATGTCTCACAATTTTAATGGTAACTTCAATATAAACACTCATTAGTGTAAATTTATAAATTTGATACTTTATAACACCAATACTTAAATATTTACAAGTTCTAGGTATATATTTTTAACATATTTAGCATATATATATATATAGTTACACGACTCACTCTTAGCAATATAAAATTGATGAAAATTTTTAATTTGAGACTTTTTTTTTTATTCTTATAGAGAAAAAAGTTCATATGAATCATAATTAACAAAAAAATATAAATATATAGATAAGTTAATAAAGTTCATTGTCAATTTTAAAGGAAAATGCTTAATTTAGGGCATGTACTTTTGTTCAAAATTTATATTTACTGCAGATCCCACCAAGGAGCCTCCTATTAATGTAGTAAGCACAGCTTTATCTGTGATGGCTTATGATTATCCTACAGAGAAGCTTTCGGTTTATGTATCAGATGATGGAGGCTCTGCTCTTACTCTTTTTGCTTCCATGGAAGCTGCTATGTTTGCTGCTCACTGGCTTCCTTTTGCAAAGAGTAATATTGTAGAGAGTAGGGATGAGGCCAGAAAATTAATCCTGGATGAACCGAGAAAATTTTAATTAAGGTAAAATACAATGTGAATCTTATTACAATAGTAATTAGTGTATTTTATGAACTAGGAACTAGAAATTAGTAAATAAAGTACTCCATTAAGGAAAATTATATGAACAAGAAACTAGCTAGTTGGAAAAATTCAACTACTTCCCTTAGCCGGCAATTTTTATATTTTATTATCTAGAAATGAATGTTCTTAATTTAAAATTTCATGAAATTGACATACATATATATATAGATAAGCGAATTAGTACGAAGTTGCTTTCTATATGCATGGACTGATGCTGCCAAATTGGGAATATTTTAAAAAATAAAAATAAAAATAAATAAATAAAAATGTAAACAGAAGGAAGTGCAGATAAGCACATAAACAACATCCAAAAACTTTTTCTGACAGTAAATATATGTCTCAGATTGAGAAATTTACTAACGTTTTTTTTTATTAAGTGATGACAAGGAATATTGTACTCTATTTGTCATTAAAAGTTCTTAATTATGTTTGGTGTAGTATATATATATATATATATATATATATATATATATATATATATATATATAAATAAAGGAGAATGTCCAATTTAGGGTATGTATTTTTGGTCAATGCCCATTCATAGTTATTGACACGCTGTGCATGGTTGGGGGGCGGTAGCGTGCTGAGCTATTATTTCTGCTCAGTAATAATAAAATTCTACGTACAAGAGGTTGCTGTATAAAAATATATAACAGCCCCTCAACCAGGTTGCTATATAAAAATACATAACAGCCCCTTAACCCTAATAGTTATTTTTTAGTGTGTTGTAGCATGACGCGCTTTGAGTGATTGGTATTAAGCATATGACAAGATGACTCGTTTTTAATAAATCTTAGAGATTTTTACCATTAGTTAAACTCAAAGATATTCGTCCCCTTCCTCGGGGCCATATAAGTTATTTTATGATTCCTTATAATATAGATCTAAAGCCATGTTGGAGATCCAAAGACAAGAATCATATTTATTCCTTATCACATGTTATATAATATAATAACATATTTTTTATTTATATTAGGAAAATAAAATCAATCTAATTTGAATCCTAATCTAAAAAATTATTTTTTCTATAAAATTATTTTTAGATATAAATATGAAATTTGAAATTCAGTATCATAAAAAATAAACTATTTTTTTTAATGTGATTTGCAAATCTTTCCTCCTTTTTCTTTTTTGTTTTGTAATGAATTGCAAATCTTTCAAAATGTCACTTATTTTTGCAATTGTAGACCTTGACACTTGATAAGGACATGCCATTTTTAATTTCAATATCTCCCATTATCTATCTTGATATCTCTTTGCAATTCTGTTATTGATTTTTTACTCGTTAAGGAATATCATCAAATCTATTCATTGAGATTAAGTTTTCTTTTTGAATGAGTCTAATAACGTACATTCATACTTGACTTATATATTTAAAAATTATCTAATGAATGTTGATAATAAGAAGAAGAGCTAACTCTCTTATTAACGACAGTGCTAAAATTTCAATGAATTAAATTATTATATAAAAAATAATAATAATAAATTAAAGCTAATTTCAGATATACAAATAATAAAAATACCATCATCAAATAAAAATACTAAATTGTTAAATAATAAATAAATTATAATTTATTAAAAAAAAGTATAAAAACAATTTAATACGAAGTATGTGAATACTGACCAAAAAATTTTCGACTTCTTTTTGGTTGCGCGTTATTAAGACTCTTCCATGCTAATATTTACCACTTGAGTTGCGAATTTTGTTCACATCTTACAGGTGCAAAGGGAATTTCGTTCCCAGTGGGTTTACATTAAATAATTATAAAATTTTAAATATATTGAAATCGTATTTTTTTCAATAAAATTAATTTATTGCTAAAAAATTATCAATAGCAACAATATCTTTTATACAAAATTTATAAAAGATATCTTACAATTGTAAAATATATAAATTTATCTCCTCAAATATTGAAAATAAAAGAAAAATATAAAAAATATTTATATATAATTAGTTTTTAAATAACTTTTATGTTGTTTTCATATATTTAACTTTTATTAGTGAAATTGAGTTGCTACTAAGAAAAATATGCAAATTTGACCTTATTATATATTCTATGGAGCACATCGCCCTCCTGACATTATAAAAATGAATTATTCTTTCTTCTCCCTATATATTTATGGCTCCTAACCTAAATTAATCATTAATTTAGTTAATTATATTTTATTGCACACTTATTAATACTTTAATTATTCTTAAATTAGTTATAATTTTTTAAATAATTTTTACTAAATAATTTATATTAACTAATTTTAGGTTACATGTTGTGTATTTTTGATATTTTTTATTTAATTCATATTTTAAAAAATATATAGAGAGAATTTATAAAATAAAAGTGTGAATTTTATTGTTTGAAATAAATAAATATATAAAAAAATATAATTATTTTCTCAATTTACACTTAGATTAAAAAATTAATGTTTGCTTTTATAGAAAATATTTTGAATTTTTAATATTAAACTTTATTAAATGAAAATTCTCTAAAAATCTTTTCATTTTAATATGATTTCATTTCTTTCAAAATAACTTATTTATTCATTTTAAAATTTACAACAGATTTCAATGACTTCAAGAAATATCAAAGATCCTTCAAAAGAAGAAGGTGAATATGTAGAGGTGAATTTTTCAAAATGACTTATTTTTTCTAACTTAAAAGAATTAAATTCTATTATTTATATTTTTAAAATATGAAAATTAATAAAATTGATTATAATTGAATCAAATTCATTTGAGTTTTAAACGAGCCAATACAATTCTAATTTATATAAATTTCTATTAAATTAAATCTCACTTCCACAAATTGTTATCCTTATTAGTTAATAAACCACCCGCATGAAAAGGAAATTTGCAAGGTATACATTATTACTAACATTTGAATAACTAAAATATAATTCAATATTTTTTTAGCAACGAGTCAAGTTCTTTGTTAAGGAGTATAAAGGATTTGTTGGTTAAGGATTGGAGGACTGTGGCGAACCATATTTATAGAGAAGTATAACACCTTAAAAATATGATAGGAACACCCTAATTTGTCTAAATATAAAAAGTTATAGAATTTAAATTTTTTATTAGGTAATAAGAGTTAAATATTTAACATCAATTTAGAAACCTAAAATTTAGTACCTAAATAACTTGAATGAATTAAAAATAAAATAAATATAAAAATAATAAATGATTCAATATAAGAATTGAAAGAATTAATAAATTAATATAAGAAGTAGGACATAATTGAAATTAGAAAAATTAAGTGAGTAAAATTAAAAATATATAATTATTGGTGGGAGTCATGTGGAATCTACACTATTAAGATATTAATAGAATAACATAGAATTAAAAAAAAAATGGTAAAATGAGAAATATGTAAAAAAAATCAACGGCAAAACTGAACATACATAAAATTAATGGACCCATAGTGGTCCTCCATTCCTAAAATAGAGCAAAACTTTTATAAATTAATAATTTTATTATATAATAATTTTCTATGGTTTCAATTAGAGTTAATAGGTTAAATTAATAATTTTAATAAATTAATAAGATAATATTTTTTAAAAATTCTTGCATAATTATATAGTCATATTCATATTATAAATTAATAATTTGTCATTATTATACATATAATAGACTATTATATATACTTTATTAAAATATGACTCTAAAAATTATTTTAAATATATGTAACCAACCTTTTTTTTCACTTCACATTTAATTCATCATCTATTTTTATGCTCAACTCATTTAGTTCTATAATATCCTGGAATAATATATAAACTTAAGTGAACCATAGTAATGTAAATTAAGTAAATTGAAGAGTAATATAGGTTAAGTAGCAGAGGGATACATCCAAGGAATAAAATTTTCCGAAGTATCCTAAAAATAATAATAAGTAGCATCAATTGGTAATTAATTTTTAAAATATTTCTAAAATTTTCTTTATTAAAACTGATTGGGATAACTTATTTTAGGTTCTTAAGTAACTTAGAAAAAAATAATTTAGAATCAATATGGAGTTATTAGTATGATTATATATTAAGATGAAAATTATTATAAGGAATGAAGTGGTGAAAGAATGGTAAAATTGTAAATATATATGGATGACATGGATAAATTTGGAAATACATAAAATAGAGGGACCCACCATCTCTAAGATATTTTATTCAAATAAAATGCTAAAAATTTCTTCATTTTTCTCAAGTGATGGCCGAACCATTCCCCACTTCCTTCTTTTACCTTGCTCTAAATTTCTTTTCTTTCCAATTAGAGAGTTAGATAGCTATTGGATTAGGAATTAATTACCAAGCAACTTCAACTTGTTAAAGAGTGATTTGGAGCCTTAGAAGTTAAGAAAGAGAAGAAAGAGTTCAAGTATCCAAGTTAAGATAAATTTTTAAACTTATTCTTTAATTAAATTTAATAAATTCTATAGTTAGAATAGTTGTTGAATTAGATTAATTAAGTTGTATGAGTGGTGATATATGGAAATTAATATAGGATGTTGAAGTTGGGTAAATCTAAATTAGGGATTTGAAAATTTAATTTAATTTCTTGATTTTAATTTCATTATATTGATTTGTAATTAAAGATTAATGAGTTAATTTGATGTTTTAAGCTAATTAAAGGAACTTGAAATTAGGGTTTCAAAGTTAGGAAACAATATAAGTTGTATTTGGGTTTTGAGAGCTTATAAATAAACAGAAAGTTGTAGCTCAATTTTCATGGTTTTAAAAAATAAATTTGGAGAAGTGTAAAACATAAATAAGTATATGTTTAATATATGTCTCTAAAATGGTTTTATAAAATTTTATGTGTGTAGGGAGATATTAATCTTTAAGTGGGATTGGTTCAGATTGTAAGACTTGTTGGAAATCCAGATTTGATGATTTAATTTGATGAACTTAGAGACTGAATTAGACAAAGTGAAAAACATGAAAAATGTTCATTTATTTATGAAATATATGGCTATAAATCAAGTTTTAAATTGGGTATGTACGTTTTTTTATTTATGTCATCAAAGTTGAGTCTGCTTGAATGGA
Organism: Aleurites moluccanus; assembly: GCA_948193065.1. Taxonomy (NCBI): domain Eukaryota; kingdom Viridiplantae; phylum Streptophyta; class Magnoliopsida; order Malpighiales; family Euphorbiaceae; genus Aleurites; species Aleurites moluccanus. Next base: position 35,676 of record CANXYC012312710.1, read on the forward strand.
TGTTTACTGAGTTGCAGGGCTGGTTTTAGAAATTCACCAAAAATTTTGTAATACTTAGAATGATCTGAATTTTGGATATGTTATAGTTTGATATGTCTAGTTTAAGTGAGAAAAATAATTAAAGCAATTGGGTAGTTGTATCTTAAGATATAAATAAGAGAAGTAGGGACGCTAAAATTTATTCATTAGCTAAATTTCTAGGATTAAAACTTAAGTTTAAAAGTTGAGGAAAGTTAATTCAATTAAGGTTAGAGTTGTTATAATTCCATGAATAATGAGTTTTAAATTATGTTTAATTAATGTGTAATTTCAAGGAAAAGATGATGGTAATAATGAAATAGATGAGTACCTTGAATGATGGTGAGAATCATATGAGCTTAATGTGAGAATTAAGGTAAAGACTGTATTTTGGCTAATCAAAGATTAAAGGTGAGTCATAAATATATTATTATGTATGATTGTAGTTATTCCTTGAATTATTGAATCCATTTACTTATTTTCATCCTATGGATCGAAATTATTTGATACCACATGTTCTTTATTGATTAATGATTGTTATTTGATATTCCGTACATTGATCCCATACTATGTGATACTGAGTATTACACCCTTACTAGCTAAGTGTCTGATGACATGACATGAAATAATTACCTGATTGATGGGGTAATAGGTGAAAACTATAGGCATTGTGTATAATGACCTACTGGACAATGTATAGTGTCCTAACCCAGTTAGGAGGGGTGGTAATACTTCTATCTATAAGGTCTGATCAACCTTATATATTTTACGAGTTATTACACAAGTTATTTCATGAGACCCTATATCTATTATGTTCATGTTTATTCGACTTGCCGATTCATTGATATATGTGACTCAAATTGATATTATTTGCTTTATTGTTGATTACCCTACTTATTCATTGATCCTTGATATCTTGAATTCTACAAGACATGAATATTTTACCTAACCTTATATAGAATAATATATTTATGACTCACTACTCACTTTTTAGTTGTTTAATATATTTTTTTTTTTAGGTAAGGAGTAAGTTAGATATAGTGGTTCTAAAGGCTTCATTCTTCCTCTCATTGGAACCAATTGTAGCAAGTAATGTAATTATGCCTTTCATATATTTTTGGTTCTTTAGAAATACTCTATGGAATTTGAGGTATAGACGTGTATTAGAATTAAGTGTGTAAATAATTATAAATATGTGGAATGGAAGGTCATTGAATAACCCAATATATGTATGTGATATTTAATTTCATAATATATGAAGATAATTATTGTCTTATATGAATATTGATTTAATTGACTAATATGATTGAAAATTATGAATAATTTATTGTAGTGAGGTTATAAGGATATATTAAAAGTGTATTTTCTATACAGGTTGAGGATTTTGAGAAATTATTAAAATGTTGAACTTGGTACTATTCATCTTGGGAATAACACTGAAAACTATATTCAATTTGTTTTTTTTTTTATATAGTTAATGATTTAATTGATATATAAGCGAATAAATGTTATATGGGTGTTGGTAGCTAGACTATTCCCATGCCCTAGAACCGTTATGTTCCAAATTTTGGGATGTAACAAAAGTGATATCAGAGCAAAGGTTAGATAATTAGTAATGATTTATGACTAAGAGAATGTGTCCCTGTTGTATCAATGGGTATAAGTATATCATGGAGCATAGGATTTCTTGTCCGTTATATGTTTGCTTATTAGCGTAATTTCATTATGTGTGTAGATATTAATATCTTTTTCTTATAATTAAGTAAGTTACTTTGTAGTAAAATGAAATAGGTTAAGCCTATGTGTAAAGCTAGTTTGGGTAAGATAGAATGAATAATTGTATTGATGGATTATTATGTATTAATGTTTAATTAGCTTTTTGTATTGTATAATGGTAATATAATTTTATACCTTTAAAATAGCAGGAGATAAATGGTAGTAATATAATAGTCTGTTATTAGGAAAGGTAAAAAATCAATAGGATTGTAAAAAAAAATTAACAGTGCATTATGGTTTATTTTGATAGTGGTTAAGAAAAATATAGATATTGATTATTGATTTTATACTGTATGATGAATGGTATGGCTAAGTTTAATGTTAAAGTAGATAATATGAATTAGAGATGTAAAATGTTGATTTAGAGTGTAATATATAACAAATATGTTTTTCAGTAATTCATATGAAAATGAGCTTGGAATTAGTTAAATGAATGAAAAGTGACAATGATAATGGATTAGATAATGTGTACAATGATTTTAAGTTTATAGGGATTAAAAAGTACTTGATTGGAGAATGATGGTTAATAGTAGAAATTAAAAATAAATCGATTGAAAAAATTTAGGTAAGACCACATAATTATTATATTGAAGAGAACAGAGTTCTTGATTGAAACGAGATAAATTGAAATTATATAGAGAATATCACTATGAAACTAATTTCTTAAAGTTATTCAACAGTAAGAATGGGTTGTTTATAGAAGGACTTATAAATAATTAAAGAAATGGAATAAGTTATGTGAGTATAAAGGATGAAATAAGTTCTATTAGTATAAAGGTGTATAGGTATTTCTTATTAACTATCAAAATTAATAAATTGGTGTCATTTGATTAGAGACCTAAAACATATGATAATAGAGAGATGTTGTAATACCCTCTATCTGTATTACTTATGTTCTGTGTTCTATTTGGCTTGTTTTCGAATGAATTTGTATGTACTATGATAGATTTTGATTCTTTGCTCTGTTCAGTTTTTTTTTTTTTTTTTTTTTTTTAATGATAGTATTGTCTGTTAGAGAGTGATATGTTGGTTATAGATGGCTCTCAGAGAGAGTTTTATATATTAAGTTGTGTTTGGTGGAGTTTTGATTAAGTTAGGTTGAGTTTTGATTAAGTTAGGTTGAAAGACGTTTGAGGAATGCCTCATAACCCATTTTCACGGGCGTAAAAAGGGTTTTTGTCTGAATTTTGAATTTTCATCAGATCGTTTTCATAGATGTGAAGTTCATCTTCACGGATGTGAAAGGTCGACCTTCACAGGCGTGAAGCGTTGGGTTCTATATATATCCGTTCATTTGTCAACCATTCGAAAATTTCACTCTTTTCTCTCTCTTCTTTATTTCTTAATCACCAAACCCTAAATTCATACCATCTATATTTCTAAGGCATTAATGCTTCATTTTGGAAGACAAACACTTTGAGAAAGCTATTAAATCATTCCAAGTCAAGATTCTTTAAAAAATCTCCATTTGAAGAGAAAAAGGTACTTTCTCTATAACTTTATTTCTGTTATGATTTGAGGTGATAGGTTGTTAGAATAGTTGTGTATGAATCATGAGGAGTATAACATATGCATTTGTGGCCATAGATTTTGGTTGTTGGGAGAATTAGGGCAAATGGAGAATAGTACCATAAATAGTACCAATTCTTCTATTCTTCTATAATTTTCTTTGAAAATTGTTAAATTAAGTTTAAGAACTAACTAAATGAGCTTTAGAGAGTCTCTAATTACAAGAATTTGATATGGATAATATTGGGTAAGGAAAACTCTAAATTTGTGAAATTGTTGTAATATGCTTGGTTTGGAGCATTAAGTGCTATTGAGTTGATTTAGAGCTTGATAGAAGGTTTTGAGCTTCAGCTTGGATTGTTGGTTTATGGAGATGAGTTATGCATATGTGTTTTGTATATATATATATATATATATATATGATTCTTTCGTTAATACTCATTCTGAGCATATCTATGCAATTGTTAAGTTGGTATTTCTTTGAAACCAACGATATTTGTTATAAATAGATATATCTTGTTACCATTGCTGATATTGTTACCCATGTCTTTAGAATCAACTCATTATTATTGTATAACCAATTATTCAGAAATATTCATTGATTGATAAGAACCTCTGTTACAAATAATTGTATTATGTACCGAGTAAATATTATTGTCATTCGCCTTCCTTATGAGGGATAAATCATGGGACTGTGTGAACTATTGACACAACTGATAGAGTCAAAGTATCAGGGTTCTTCCTATAGGGGGACAAAGTTTCACTAGGTGTGTTTTAGCGCAAGCACAGGTACTCTGTATGGAGATCGTAGTAATCCTGTTCTATTTATAGATGTCATTAGACTTTTGTTCTATTTTTCTGTTATTCTGACATCTACATTGCTTACCCTATATATATATATATATATATATATGTATATGTGATGTGCCATTTCTTATAAGCACTTCTTACCTCTGATTTCTGACCTCTGTATTCTGATCTCTGATTCTGATTTTGATATGCATATGCCCTTTGATTATATATTCTAATATCTATAATATGAACTTTGCTTGTTATATATATTGATAAAGTCAACACTCCAAATGTAATACCCTAGAAAGTTCTAACTTATATGCATGATTTAATTCTCAATATGTGGTTTAAAGACATTGAAATGATGGGAAATAATTTTAGAGACAAAGTTAGAAAGCGAATTAATTACTTTTTCGGAAGCGGCGGTGTCGGGAACACTGCCGAGAAATTAGCTGTCTGATCAATAGAAGAATTTTTGAATCTAACCAGGGGGTAAAAAATCACCTTAATGCATGTGTAATTTTGGTAAAAAGAACGAAGTGAAAAACATTTAGGAACAATAAAAAAATAGCCAATGACAAAATTGTAAATAAATGGAATTTTAAGGTGAATAGTAAAAATGAGTATGTCTGAGTTTCAGAATGACTCTGAATCTATTTTTTATAAATTGGTATAAATTAAAATAAGCCTACTGAATCCTCACATTGGAATCTCAATCCTGACAGAATTGACAGAATAAACTATAGCAGAAGTTAGGGTCAAAACCTAATTATTTGGAAACTTAAGGATCAAAATATAATTTACCAATTGATTTTTGTATAAAAGCCAACACTTAGAACTGTCACAACCCACACTATAGGGTTGTGATGGTCCTAGGGAACGGGAATAAATCATATAACCAGTATCACGAAGAACCCAAGTTGCATGCTTTCATATCACTTAATCATTTTTAGGACATTTTTTTTTCAAACACTTTGAGTTTACAGAAAATCGGACAGAGTCTCCCCTGTAATATTAACATACCCCAAATAGAAAAATATAAAAAAAAACACTTCAAATGTCAATATCAAACTCCAAGTCAACCTCCAATGCACAATTCACATCAATTCATACTCATACAATTCATATTATACAACTCATATCAACTCATGTAATGACTTCCTGTATTACAGGTCATTTAACAGTTCTCTATAATACTATTCATACATAGGCCAATATCTCATACAAACTTACCACAGCAGCTGCACCCTGTTGATATATACACATTCATATTCATATATCAAAATATACACTCACATCATAACATACAAATATACATATTTACATATCCA